>VZDJ01007749.1:13791624-13946018 GCA_008694505.1 Cyanoderma ruficeps
TTTCTTTTCCTTTCCTTTCCTTTCCTTTCCTTTCCCCTAACAAAGGATAGTTATCCCCAGTCAGTAAAGATGGCAATCCCACATCCCAATGGGAAGTGAGCAGCCCTGCAGGGCAGCAGGGGCTGGACCTCCAGGCCCTCATGGGTGGGTGAACAGGAGCAGCAGGCTCTCTGGCCAGGTGTCCCCCCTGGCAGCATTTCAGCTCACACCAGCCTCTCTCTTTGTTCACCACAGTTCCCCCACCAAGCCTAAAGCCTCGAAGGAGTGGGAGAAAGGGAAGGGGGTGAATTTGGACAGGCCCAACAGAACCTGCATGCAGGTCAGCATGTGGAATGCCTGTGCAGGTGGAAGACCTTGCACTTGAAGCTGAATGAGGAACACTGAGCATCTCTACAGGGAACAGAGAGAGAGAGGGAGGGAAGTAGGGAGGGAGAGAGGAAAAAAAAAATCTTGTGAGTGCAGAGTTTGCAAAATGAGCTGGTGGTAAATAGCTGGAGGATAGACAGCGTCTCTGTACGTGAGGCGCAGCACGGAGAACTGCACCTGAGCGAGGCTGGGCCACTGCTCGCTCCAGCATCACACGTCACTCACTGATGCATCCTCCCCAGCCTGTTCTCTCTCTGCACCAGCTCCTCCGCCTCCACCACGAAAATGCAGTGTGAAAAATGGGTCCCCCCCCACACTCAGTGCAGCCACAAAGCAGAGAGCTGGGAGAAGCACAACTGAACTCGATTCAAGGTCCAGCAGGTGCCTGCCAAGGGAGATTCAGCACCACGAACCTCCTGATCCCCTTTTCCTGCTGGGAACCCACAGCCCCTTGAGCTCAGTGTCTCCCCACGCCCCTGCTCAGCTGCTTTCTTCCCTGAGCAATGGCAGCCGTGTTTGCCAACACTCCCTGCTCGCTAGTGCTACTATCCAAGGTCCTTTGTTCCCTCATCGGGTAGCCTTCCTTTGCATTCCGCAGCCAGATGCTGAGGCCAAACACAACTCGTCTCACCTGGGGTGCTCCTGACGGGAGACCACCAGCTTTCCTCTCCCTCCTCTGAAAGACCAGGCAAAACTCACACAGCACCTGGAAAACGTATCTCCCTCCCTACGTGGGAAAAGGAGGAGAAGCCATCCTTTCCCTGGAGCGCTCAGGGGTGTCGGCGACAGCAAACCCTGCCCCTCATTTGCGGTTTTCCGAGGCGTGCTCCCCACGCCCGCCGGGATTGCCGGTCCACGGGCGGCAGCCGGCGGTCCCGCAGCCCGGTTCCGTGGGACGGCAGCCCGGCACCCGCCTGACACCCTGTGGCCGCCTCCCGCCTTGCAGGGACGCGGAGCGGCGTGGAGCGGAACGGGGATGGGGATGGGCATGGGGATGCTGCATGGGAGGGGGCACACCGGGTCTCTTAGCAGAGCAAAGCTGAGAGGAGCAGGGAGAAACCACAGACCGGGCACATGCCTGACTCCTGCCACCCGCCATGCAGGGATGAAATGCTACATACTTTAATAAAGCAGCACACACTTGTCCCAGCAGTTTCCATAAGTGCCCATGGATTCAGCCCAGCATGCCCAGGAGGAAAAGAATTTCAATTTACTGCTGGCTGATGCTACAGGCTCATATGAGTGCACAAGACCTCTTACTCTATGGCAGCATGTGACGGCGGGGGCTGCTATAATAATGCCCCGACAGATGGGAGGATCCTAAGAACATCCATATGGGTTTCAAGCCCCTCAGAGAGTCCTTCCTCTGCACAGCAAGGCCTTTTCCCTGCTCCTCCCTGGCTTTACTCACCTCCTGCCAGAAGGATGAATTTCTACTTTCCAAAGCACAAGGATTGGGGTCTCGGCAGGGGCAGGAGTAAAACACGGTTATGTGCACACCACCAACCCCACAGGGTGCCCACTTGTTGCATCCACATGAGAGGTGCGAGGGTCACAGTGACCGTGTGTGCCATGTGTCACACCCAGGTTGGGATGGGGGACACACTCGTGCAAGAGTGCCACACCCTGGCCATTCCCATTGCTCAGAGCTAAGCCTGCAGCTGAACCAACAGCAGCAGCTATGCCACTGCAGGACCCCAGCCCAGGGAAACTCTGGCAGCAGCTGTGGGTGGAGTTCCCACTCGCCCTTCTGACGGGAGTGGAATGGCTCCATGTGGTGCTCCAGGGGAGTTACTGAAAAGAGGAGCAGCCTCTTCTTTTCTCATTCTTGGAAAAGCTGCCAGTGCACTGGGGGCAGGGGGAGGTGAAGGTGTTTTTCTTGATAGCTAAGCCACCTTGGAGCAGGAAGCCCTTGCTCCAGATGATCTCCTAGGTAACCCAAATGAAGCCCTGCAACCTTGACAGAAAAGCTGGTCTCCATTTAGGAGGGAATCCTTTGTATATCCTTACTGACCTGCCTCCCTTCTCCTTCTTCTTTTGTATTTTACAAACCCCAGTGGAGGTCCCACCCTTACTCCTCTCAGGGCCTTGGAGAGAGTCCTCCAAACCCCACCGAGCATGGAGCATGGCTGCTGGCTTGATTCTCCTGCAGGAACATCAGCCATGCCCAGAGAGCTGGTGATCCCTGCTTCCAGCATTCGTTCCCAGCCTCCCCTGGGCATTCACAGTTCCCCAGGCCTCTGGGGGAGAAAGGCCGTGTCTCATTCCCAGGCCTTCTCGGGGCAGAGCTCCCCCTTGCTGAGAGCGCACTGGCAGTGGGGCAGTGAAGCCATCAGCTGCTTTCTCTGCTCTGACTTTCTCTGGCTGCAGTTTGGAGAGATTTTGACCTGATCCTCTGCCCCCGCACATCCCTCTGGCTGGAGCCCAGCGGGAATAACTGGAGACATTTGGATGATGCATCGCAGGGGAACCATTTTAATTAAAAGTGATACTTTGGTCAGCAGGGTACAGATTTCTTTGGGAATATAGGGAGGAGGAGAAGTGACCTGGGTGAGTGATGGGGGTGGGGGGAAGATGTGCCTTGTCAGAGTTAGCTCCAAACTCAGCAGCTTTGCAGGGAAAGTGGAAGTGGCAGGGTGAGCTCAGTTCTCAGAGGCCTTACTGTGGGGCTGGTGCTCTTGGCAACGCTTAAGAGTCCTGAAAGCCTGGTGCAGACTGGGGTATGCCCTTCCCCAAACTCAAAGCATTTACTGCTCCCTGAATACCAATCCCTTTCCCAGCAGAGAAGGAGGAATGTCTGTGCACGGCTTACAGAAGTTATGGGGTACAGGGACCACATGTTAACTCTCCAGCTCTGCCAGAAATCGAAAAGCTCAGCAGGGCCCTGCACCAGGTGGATTAGTGCAGCATAGTGGGGAGCCACCACAGCCACAGCCACCTCCTGCAGGTGGGAATCACCGCAAGGCCTGATGTCCCACTGGAAACTCAGCTGCTGTGTTCTCAGTTCTGGTGGCAGACGGGATCCATCACTGCTGGGAATGTTAAGACCAGAAATTACTTGTGAGGGGGAGTAGGGTGTGAGAAAAAATTAGGCAAGGGGATCCTTCCTCACACAGAAGTGAGGAATCCCCTGGGACTGGGAGGTTTGAAAGAGGCCAAGCCCTGGTGTCCATCCTAAAAAGTCTCTCTTACATTGGTTTTCTAGCTAGAGCCTAGTCCACTCGGGGCATCTTCCTGCCTTCACAAAGGATGCTCTGGGAAAAGCTCCCAGACACCAAACCACACAATTCTAAATCACCAGGAATGTTTTTCCATTCAAGCACGCACTAGATCTGTTTTCTGCTCCTGGGACAGCCATGGAAAACCACATCCAGGCCCTGCATGCTGCACCTGCCCACAGCCATACCCCTGGAAGAGTCAGAGGTGGAGCAGCCTCCAGCCTGGCACAGAGGCAGGTGCCATGATGGCAAGAAGCACCACACTCTTGTCCCAGCAAGGATGTGTCCCACCACCTTCCCACGTTGGCTAGCAGCAGCCTGGCCATGTCAAACCACAATTACCCCTCAGGTAACGTGGGGAGCATTTCTAGCCTGCCCTGCTGATTGCTGTGAAGAGCCATATTTACTGATCAGCAACAGCAAGACAGAGGGAGCATGGCAGGAGGATGGGTGGCACAGGATGGAGGTGGGGAAATGATGCCACTGGACCTTGGTGAGGTCCAGCCTGGTGAGACAGCGAGGAAAGGGTGGAGAGTGACTACGTGATGCTTCGCAGGGAGAACTGATCTTATTAATAAAAGCTGCTTCTTCCCAAGGTCTTGATAATCTCTCCTGCTGCAGATTATTTACAGCTGTGGAATTTAATACTCCAATGAACAAAGCTCTCTGAAGCACAGAGGGAGCAAGCAGACTGTTAACCCTTCTGCATGGCACCAGGGCCTTTCGGCTCAGGTTTGATGTCTCAATGCAGCTGAGCCACAGGCTGCCACAGCCCCAACAGGTCTCAGCACCTATGAGGCCAGCATCCAAGCCAGGCTGAGACTCGGTAGAAAGTCAACCCAAAGCCCATTCAAACTCCTGGATTCTCTTAATGAAAAAGGCAGGCCAGTGAATAGTGCCTGGAGGCAGTACTTGGGCAGGGCTGGGGGGGCTGTGTTGCCAGTGAGATGCTGCTGTATTACACCACCAGGTAAGCACTTGACCTTACAGGTACTGGGTCAATAAACTCAGCTCCAGGCTGAGGAGATTGTCAGCCCTAGATAAGTTATCCACCCCTCAGGTTCAGTGCCATGTGTATGAAACTGGGTCAGCTAAGACCTGGGAGCCTTGCTGCAGGTCTGCAGCACTGGTGGGGACACAGCTGCAGCACAGCACTCCTGCTGCCTTCCCTGAAACCAGAGAGCCCATGGTTAAAGTATATCCATTAATATATGCTCTGCAACATAACCCCTTCCTCAGAATATCTTGAAATCTGGTGCGTCTCAAGAGGAAGGAATAGGAACCATCAGACTTGGCTTATTGCCTGAACGGCCCCTTAAATACAGGTGATTTGGAGGAGGAAAGAATAGGGTGGGCTTGAGGCACAGCCTGGCAAAATCAGAGGTGAGAGGCACCTATAGGAAGGGCTGGGTAGTCATATGGGCTTGTCCCACCAGTGCGTGGGCCTGGTTTGAGTGTATTCATTGCTGAATGGACGGGCACAAGACAGCAACTAGGGTAAGGGGTGGGCTGAGAGGTAGAAAAAGAAAGGCAAACAGCAGCCTCACTTGCTAAAATCCACTCACCAGCCCACGACAAAGTGGCAGATTTTGGAGCCATGAATGCAGCCCAGGTTTGGTCTGCACCTCTCTCAGCATGCCTGTGCTTCAGACATTCCCCACGGACCACACAAACTGTGGGTCTAGTTCTGCATAGCATCGTTTAAAGGGTTGCAATAGCATCCCTAGCATAAACAAGGTAAGTATAATCCCTACACATGATAAACAGTCCCTATCCACCCCTCCTAGTCCATGTAGGAAAAAGGAGAATTCACGTGGGATCTTTTGTCCCTACAGTCAGTAAAAGCCTGGCTGCTGAAGTGCAGGAAAGACGGAGCTTGTGCACCAACTCTGGAGTCCCTTGGGGTGGTAATCCCTTTATATCTCAACAGCACTCAGCCTTTGCACAGCACCAGAGCAGCGTAGAATACTTGCCCTAAAACTCAGCATATGCCTCCCAGGTTATTCAGCCCCTTTGCTGTGAACTTGAACCCCTCTCCCTACAGTTCCTCTCCCTGCTCTGTGATGCCACCTGCCAAGGATTTCTCAGGCCTCTTCCCCATCCTTCAACCACCCACAAAGGAGTAGCTGGAGGTTGTAGAAAGTAGTTTAGCCCAGCCTCAGGTGGCCCAAAGTTTGCACAGGACAGCCCGTTAATGTTGCATTTCCCCATTCTTAAAAGTCTTAAGGTTTGTTCAGATTCCCATAGAAACACAAGGTACTGCCTGCCAGCCATCACTCTGCATTGGCTGTGTTTTGCCCTTGAGTTTCCCTGCAAGCAAGGCAGGCTGGCAAAGTGGAAACACCAGCATGAAGGGAGCACAGGGAGCAGGGGAAAGGTAGATCCTGCCCCACAGAGCCTGATGGGTGTTTGGAGATCCTCCCCTGCAGGCAGGAGGACAGCCTGGCTTCCCTCTCCCCCAGGTTCCACTGCCTGAGCTGTCAAGGCTTCATGAGGGAACTGCCTCTGCAGGGCTGCATTTGATGCCCTGGAGTCCCCATGTCCTCAGCCCACCCCACTGCTGGGAACTTATTCCTCTCCTCCACAAGGCAGAGCCAAGGCAAAGTGTCAGACTTGTGAAGCCAGTTAAACCAGCTCTTTACAGGTGTGAGCATTGTGAAACACGGATTGGAGGCTTCCTGGAGCTGTCTAGAGCCTCTGGAAGAATGTCCAAGAGCCAAGCATCAGGCTCAGGAAACAAGGGCAAAGATAACATCTACCATCCTACCACCTCCTCTCCTTGCTTTCTACTTCTCCAAGCAAAGAGTTTTCTGCCACCAGTGAACTGGAGCCTTTCCTACCCTTCTCCAGACACCCACAGGGAATCTTGAGTCTTGTTCTGAAGACGAAAGTGAACATGATTAGAAGTAAAGCTCAGGTGACTGGGGAGCACACAACCACTGTCTTTGCTCCAGTCAGGCACAAATACAAAATCCCAAAAGCTTGCCCTGCAAAAGTAGTAGGCCCTCCTGCACTGGAGATGGGTACCACCTTCCCAAGCCTCCCGTGCATCCCAGGTAGATGCTTGGGGTGAAGTGTGAAAAGTCAGGACAAAACAGCCCCTGAGGGCCCTCAGCAGGGCTCCCTTCAGGATGGCCTGAAGCACAAGAGCGAAAAACACATTCTAGTCTGTTCAGCTTTTGCCATCTCTGGTGAACCTAGAGTGGTCTGCTGTTGTCAGTGCCTCCAGGGAACTGCAGCTGGGCCATCAGAGTGGACTGGGCATCACTCACTCCACTGTACCTCTCTCTGCCCCATCCCAACATGTCGTTCCTGTTGGAGTGAGCAGGACCAGGCTTGGCAGGACCAGGACATCAGGGAAAACCTGAGCTCTTCCTATCCCCTCAACACTGTGGGTGAAACATGCCCCCCAGCAGTACATGCCACCCCGAATGCTTGACTGCTGCTCTCCCAGTCCACAAAACATTACTCATTTTGGAGCCAAAAATGGACCACCATGAACTTCCAATCCCTGCATCATATTGTACCAGAAATGTGAGGAAGATTTACCTCGTTCAGAGTCAGCATCCAGTCTTACAAGCTAGAGCAACAAATCCTAAGACATGTATCTAATATGGGAAACCACATTGGGGTGCCATAGTCACAACTGGGGGCCATCAGAGAAAGACATTTTTGTCCATGTCCTGGCCTTGGCCCTGGGCAATACCCACCAGTGCCCCTCACACTCCACATCCATAGCCATAGCTACGAAGAGCAGCCCATTTGAGCTAGAGAGCAAGCAGGATATGGGGTACAGCCTTGTACCAAAAGACCTTGGATGTCCTTCATAGGCTCTGCCTTAGGCCATGGCGTATCTTGGGGCTTGCATGTTTATTTTTAAGGAACTGCATTTGGTTCATGGGGTTCACAGCCTTCAGACACTTGCAAAGCAAGCTCATATTTCCAACATCCCACAGACTGTCTTTGGTGTCTATGGCACAATAACTGGGCACATCACTTCCCAGTCTCCTGGGGAAGGTATGTGTACTAGTCACACTGAGCACACTCACTGTAGCCAGCATGGGGGTGAGCATCCAGGTTCATTTTGAGCTCTGTTAAGCAGTGAAGCCCTGGAGCAATGAATTTCGTGAGGTATCTTGTGTTTTGGGTAAAAGGAAAAATGAAAAAAAGGTAACTTTATTTCCTCTGACAGCCTGTTTGATTGAACACGGCCTCTACTGCACTCTCAGAGAGGGGGAATGGATGTGCCTGATGTGTTTTCTCCACATCCTTCTTTTTATCCTTCTGTCATGAGCCCTCATTAATCTTTCTTCTTTCCAGGCTAGACACTCCTGAGCTTTCCAATTCTATTTTCTTGTTAGAAGGTGCATCTGTGACAGGCCTAGGAAAATTTCCATCCTCTATCCCTGACAGGTTCTGAGATAATCTGACCAGCCTGGCATGCTCACTTGAGGCTCCACCACTCCAACAGCATTCAGACTAGATTCAGTGTCATTCACCACCTCATTTCTAATGCTATAGAACAGGAGAAGCTACTGAGAAAATGAGTTGACAAGGCTGTAGTTGGTGCTAACGTGCTCAGGGGAGAGCCCTTTGGGCAGTGACCACACAAGCTTTAACCTTGGGCCTCTGCCCTGGCAGTGGTGCCAACTCCATCCCCCTTCCCTCACTCCCAACTCTTTGCCCCCTCTAGCCCCTCTGCATATCCCAGTACAAGTGTCCAGCCCATCGAGTTTCCCTGATGGACACCCTTCCCCTGCCCTTGCCTATCTTGAACAGTAGCTGCAGGATATAAACAACTGTCCAGCTGTTTCCCTGTCCATGTTGCTCTTCCTGGGTCATGTCAATCCTAAACAGCACAGCCACATTCAGATGAGATGCAGACACTTTAAAAAATGACAGCCCTCACTTGTCTCATCAGAAGGGCTCAGCAGGGTCCTGCCATTGCTGCTGTGTGTGGCTGGGTGGAAAATGCTGCTCAGCCTGCAGACCTGAGGCTCGGCATGCCTTTCCCTCAGGGAAGGAGATCTGGCATCTGCCTTTAGATGAAAAACCCTAGCAAAGAGTGACAATGTATTCTGAGGGGTTGTTTTGCATCAGGAGAGTGGCCCAGCTCAGGGCTTCACAAGAAAGCCAGGCTGTGCCTCCCTGCTGCCCAGCCCTGACTGCTGTTTTGAAGCCCCTTGCAACCCATGAGCAGCATTCTGCTGCTGTCCCTCCTCTTCCCAACCAGCTACCGGCCCACGGGAGTCAGAATGCTGCTTTGCAGGCCGATCTTCCCAGTCATCTTCCTAGACCCTGACACCCCTGGTTGACTAGCAACCCTCCGTGGAGACAGGGTTCCATCGCGGTCAGAGTTCCCTGGCTCTCCCCGGGGCTTTTCCCGAGGGAGCAGGTCAGGCTGGGTCCCCCCAGAGCCTTCCCGCGGCCGGCCGGAGCTGCCGGAGCTGTCCTGCTGCGGGCCGGCGGCTGGGAAGGCGCCGACCGAGGGACTTGATTTTGTGCCGTCGGTCAGGCTCAGGGGCCGGCCGGGCGCGGGCACGGGGCAGGCTGCCGGGCACACCATCGCGCCCACATTGCCATCTAGCCTCCCGCTCGGGGATGTGCAGCTCACCGCCCGGCCAGCCGAGCCAGGCGTCCCGTCTCCGGCTGCGTCACCCCCAGTTCGGCCGAGGTTTCAGCTCTCTCCCCCTCCTCCCAGCCCCCAAAGTCACCAGCTGCCTTCCCCGGCTCTGGGGTCCCTCCACCCTGCTGGCACAGGGCCACGAGACGGCCCGCCTGCCTCCCAGTCTCAGTCTCCAAGCAGATGGAAGACATCAGCTCCCTGCTGCATCCTTCCACGATAATCTGTCTCGCCCGCTTCCTTTCAGGGACACCTCTTCTCACGGCCAGTAAATCCCCAGTGCTTGCCTGTCTTTTTCCAGACCCCAGCCTCATCACATCTTTCATAGGCAAGCATCTTCCCAAAGGCCATCCCTCCCTACTCATGCAAGACGCCCTAAAAAAAGACACCTCTTCCCCAACTCCCATGGAAGAATGTCTGGGCACAAAGTCCCCACCATCATCAGTAAATAGGCACCCTTGAGAGCTCCAGCTGATTCAAATCCTATATCCAAATGCACAGGAATGTGCACTAACCCAAGGACCCAGTTGGAACTGAAGGGGGGGCACATTTGTAATGAGGCAAGAAGACCCCAGGACTCTTTTGGTTTCCCCTTCCCTTTGTAGCAGGTGGCAGCTCCCCCAGAAGCTGCACAGAAGATGAGAGAACTCTTCCTAAGCATGTGTCATGCTTGAAATTTTTTTCATTTATGATATAGAATCATGTTAATGGCAGAATAATAAACAGGGATCAGAGGAGAGAATGACCTGGCAGCAGCCAAGATAGGAAGCATTTTGGTTTTTCTTCCCTCCTGTGAGGGAATCATTCCACCTGCCTGTAGCCATCCCTTAAGAAAATGACCTGTAGGAAGAACTGCTACACAGAGAGGAAATCACATCTGCTTTCCTAGTAGGATGGATGCAGAAGGAAAAACCTCCCATTTGGATAGAATTCAGCCTCAGTGGATTCCAAAGAAGGATGCCCCAAGCCAGAGCCCAGGAAAGCCAATAGCTGCTCCCAAGACAGCACTGGCGCACTGCTCAGAAGGCTCTGGAACTGAGCAAAGTGCAGCCTGGAAGATGAGAGCAAGCAGGTGTTATCCCCTCTGCAGAAACAAAAGAGGGGACCTGGAAATGAGGATCCTTGAGCAGGGTCTGCTTTAAAGGAAAAGATGGAAAACCTGGAGAACCCACATCAGCCTGGGCAAGGCCCCATCCATCTGCCCCTGCCTGCACAGGCTCTGCAGCCAGAGCAGCAGGGGCTGACCATCCTGCAGCCATGGCAGGGCCCACATCAGTGGGACGGGTGACAGCAGGGTATGGGATCGTCCACAAGGCTGACCCTTTCCCCTCAGATACTGCTACAGGCAGCACCTGGAATTTGCCAAGCACAGAGCTGTCAACAGAGGCAAGGGATTTCTGCTGAGACTGTATTCCTCATCAGGGAAGACAGGTAAAAACTGCAGGAGACTCACTATGGGACATGCTTAGCTTAGCTGTCTGCATGTCTGCTTATTAAGCTCTGAGATTAAGGATTTAGTTCCACATGTATCAGTTTACTTAGAACTAAAGCATCACTTCACATTTTAATCTCAAGTATGCTGCATTGTCTTGCCCGCTTCCTCTCGTGCCCTCTCCCCATGACCTCCTCCTCAGCAAAGTGCTGGAAAGTTATTAGCAAATATTATGTGAAATGTTTAATATCCAAACAGCAGGGTCTGGCATCCCATGAGAGATTCATAGCCCCTATGGTCAGGACAAGAAAAACAAGGATTGTTTGCAGGCGCCCAGGTCCTGCTGGTTGATGCTTTGAGGCTGGAGTTGTTGCCAAGCAAAATCTCACAGTAAAGTGTCCCTTCAGACAAGTTATAAACCAGGCCAGGCAGGAATGAGGTATTCAGCTGGGGTGAACCCCGCTTCAGCTCTACCCACAGACTGCACAGAAACAAAATACCCTGTTACAAGTGCTATTTGAAACTCTATTCTCCAGCACTGTGTTAGTGGAAGGCATCTTCCTCTTCTGTTCTCAAAAGCATTTACACTAAGGAAAGCTGAGCTCCTTCTGTCTGCAGGAAGGCTGGGACAGACCTTTCAACTGGCTTATGATTTATTAAAAAATTATAAAAGTATTTGTTTATGTGTTTATCAGGGTTGGAGAAGTTTCAAAAGTTGCAGGTTTTCTAAAGCAAGATCACAGAGCAATTAAGTGGCATAAACACTCTACCTAAAAATGCATAAAAGCATTTTTTCCCCCCAAATGAGATCCAGAAACAAATCTAAGCATGAAAAAAAGGCGATGGATGATGGACAATGTCCGAGATGTCGGGTTGTGCCATGCCCTTGCGGCACTGAGGCAAACCCCACCCAAGGGAGGGAGGCCAGTCACACTTAACACTCTGACTGGCACACAGAGTTTGCTCACTGTCCCACTTAGAAAAACAGCATAAACATCTCTGAGCACACAGAGTTCCTCCTGGAAGTTGACTGCATTCAGATTGACTGGAAACACTGACTTCAACCAGGAAGAGCATCTGCTCTGCTGTTGCGCCATTGAGCAGACACCTACGGAGGAAGCAAGCCCAGGGCTTAAAGGCAATGCCCATGGGGCACAGAAGACTTGGAGCACCAGACCCAATATTCCCCAGCCCATGGACAACAGCAAACAAGGAACATGCTGCCAGCAGCAGATGATTCTGCTTTCCCACAGAACTGAGTTCACAGGAAAGTTTTACTTAGTGGGACAGTGCCATTACTTAAAGGTTAACATTCAAATCAAACCTATAGCATAATCTTTTGTGTGTTGCCTGAAGTAATGGAGTTTGAGGGGATCCAGGGCTCACTTTTTCCAGGGACAATGTGGATTTCATCATGGGAACCATGGGGCAGATACAGCTGCAAGGAGTAACTGGAGTGTGCAATAGCTCAGCACTGCATTCTTTAGATCTTCACACTGAGCCAATGCAGAGCCAAAGTAAGGAGCTTTCCCAGCATAACAGGAAGAGGAGGCAGAAGGGCGAGGAGCAGCCAGCCATGACTGTCACCTGACCTGTGATGAACTGGCCTAACTCCTGCCCACTGCACCCCCTGCACCCTCTTCTCCAGCACTGCTATGGCTAGGAGTACTCTGCACTGGTGTCCCTTCACCAGCCATGAGCACCAAGTTACTCGGCTCAGCTCCATAGAAAAGCAGCTCTTGGGATCCTGGATCCCAACCAGTCCTGAAAGCAACAGAGTAGCATTTGCCCACTGCTGTGCCTAAGCTTAGGAAACTGGACAACAGGCAGCCTCACCAACAGCCCACCAAAGATGTCTGACAATCACCCCCAAGAAGCAGTCCAAAAGGAAGCTTTTTTCTGTGGACCTTTCAGTCTGAACCCAGCCCTCACATTAATCTGAGAACTCAATTTTCAGGGGTTGGTCAGGTGGAGACCACAGGCTGAATCTCAGCTCAGCCTTTGGCTCCCCCTTCAGCTCCCCTTCCTACTTCTGCTTCCCAATCTCTGGTATGCCCTGTTCAGGCACACACCACTGACTTGTTGCAGGCCACCACGTCCTCCTTACCTCCTTATTCTAATTGTTCCTAAATACTTCTCTTAGGCAAAGAGAAACTAGTCTTTTTATTGAATGTGCCCGAAGCACTCACGGTTCATTATGTATCTCTCCTACTCTATTACTTGTGAATCCATTTTGTAGAGCCCCAGTATCACGGGGCCAGGGATTGAGTCTTGCTCCTGGGGAACTGGAAAACGCAGAAATAGGGAAAAGAGAGCATAAACAATACAGGACAAGGATTTTCATGTTCTCATTTTAATGATGACAAAGCAGATTAACACCACAGGAAGAGGAAGGGTAAAGGACTGTTTTCCAAACCTACTGCAGGTGTTCTGTGAAATAAATCGACTCTCTTTTGGAGAAAAAGAAACTATTTCAATATTTAAATTAGTTGCTTGAAATTCTTAAAAGGCAGGGGAGATTCTTGATGAACATCAGCTTTTTCATGTTTTACCAGTTTCTGGAATTGGACCAAGGAACAGCTACTGTATGAAAGGATGTAAAAGGATTGCTGAAGACTTCTCTTAGTGCTCATACAAAGTTGCGGGCAATGGCCAATACTTTGGAGAACTCTCCTTCTCTTCTTCGCAGTGTATAGGGTATTGGTGCTTTTATTCTGGTCCCTATTGGATTTCCATTATCTTCTATGAGTACCACATTGTTGGAATCAAATCTAGGTGTCATGGTGGAGCCAGGCATCTTGTGCCCTACAATTAAAGCCTTTTTCTTTTCTCCTTTGATAGCCAGAAGGATCTTATCTCCCACTTTGCCAACTCCAGTCTTGTTATACACGTGGATACATTTTGGTGGCCGGTGGTACGGCGTGTTCCCCAAGGTGCTGTTGTCCACCACTCGCACGCGGGTCAGTTTCTGGATTGCTCGGCACGCTCCAGTGGTGCTGCCAAAAGACAGGAGAGAATGAGAGACAGATCTCCTCAATAATCCTTGGGGAGCAAAGGCAAACCCAGCAGAGAATCTTGTTATTACACAAGCCACTCGGAAGGCGCCAGCAACAAATCTATACCACATGGGTGACACGCTGACTGCATTCAATGTGCTCTTCGAAAGCCAGATGCTGCTTTGGGCTTTGCACACACTTTACTAAATGTCAGATACGAAATGACCTTTCTGCTCTGAAACACAACTAAAAGATGGCATGAAAAGTGACTTGCATATCATGGGCTTTTTAGCAACTGCAGATGATCCAGCTTCAATCTACAAGCAAAAAAAAAAGTGCTCACTTCTGTTTCAAACAACCTGCAGAAGCTAAGACTCAAGTCAGGCTCTTTCAATCTTGCACACAGTCCCCAGCACTAAGGAATTCTTTGACCAACCTTCTTTTCAGTGAAGTCTGCGAGTCTCACAGTTTTTTTGCTCTCAGTAAGACCTCTGAGGTCCTACTGTGGCTGTGCTAAACCGTTCCCAATTAGAATCTAAGAGATCACCACCTTCCCCATGTGGAAAGAATCCAGAGAGACACAATCTTGCTTTGCTGGAGTAAGAAATAACAAATAAACTGCACAACACTAAGTTGTTAGGTCTCACTCTGAATGTACTTGGGAACAGCAGCAACACACTTCCTTACAGAAACCATAATTCTTTTATTCAGTGAGCTCAAACTCAAGTGATTTGTTGCTTGTCTTCAAAGGACACCCAAATACAGACCACTGGAAAAGCAGGAAGATCCTTTCTGCTGCTAAACAACTTCTTTGCAGAGAGATACTAGAAATATTCTGGCCAGAGCTGCAGGAATGCCAACCTGCTGCCAGCTGAACTACTCAGTGACAGCATATGGAAGCTATCTAACCATTCATCTTGTTTTTCAGAAGCATGTAAAGTAAATAGGGACCATCATCCCTTCTTGAAGAGGAATGGCCTGTATTTGCAAAGCTACCTAAAAGAGGAGCATGCACACCAAATGTGGTGCGGATGGGCATCATATCTGCAGCAGGTGTTTTTATACATAGTGAAGGAAGGCTGGTGGCGTCAGTCTGAATTAGTCCAACTGCTCCAGCGGTCAAGCACTGCCTTTCAAGATCTGTTTCCCATAGCAGAGGCCCACTTTAGTTTTCCTCTCTCTCTCAAAAGTCACTAATCTCTGTAAGCAGCCACCCTCTTCCATCCCATCCTCTGGCAGGGACTACAGTACACCACACTCCCTCCTGCAGCCACCCTCTCCCATCCCATCCCATCCCATCCTCTGGCAGGAATTGCAGTACACCACACTCTCTCCTCTGCGCACCATCTGTGGCCACACAACAGGGAAGGCAGAAGGGAGGAGGCTGAAAAAGTGTTGTCACAGGAAGGAGCAGGGAGAACCTTGGTGGGACCAAGTGTATAACACAGCAATAGCAAACAGATACAAATGTGACTGTCCAGGAACCACTACACAAGAATAACTGCAGTGGGAGAACTTTTTCTTTCCCTTTTTTCTTCATTTCTGCCACAGTCTTGGAGCAACATCCCACAAAGAAAAGGTCTCCTCATTAAGATTTTTGAAGTACTCCTCACCTTCATGGACTATACTTCACCTCCCTCTCACTGTCAATTCTATAGGTTTTAAATGTATGTTGGCCAAAGCTCTCATGCAGCCCACTTACAGAGAAAGCCAGGAAGACCTGGATACCTCCTCTGGATAGCTCCCAGGACAATCATAAAACCTCAATCCCCTCTGTAGACCACAGTCCTGGGAATGACTATTCTCATCCTTTAAACTGAAGCCCTGACCCTTCAAAGAGTTATAGAGATTCTCCAAATTGGCAGAGCCTACTGTGGGATTAAGCTCTAAACTTTGTGCAAGACATTGTAAAATGTGCAGTCCATAAATTTAAAATTTTAAATGCCTAGAGCCTGGAACAAGAAACAAAAGAAAAATAACCAAATAAACACTGTAAATTATGAGAAAGTATTTTTTCAGATTATTTTTATTCTAAATAACTTAAACTCTTGAATAATTTTAAGCAGTGTAATTGGCTCTGCATCAGCAGGGGCTCACTGTTGGTTTTCTTGCACTTGCATGAGAAACACAGACACTTTCAACTTTTACTTGCAGGCTCACTTATCGCTGTTGAAGGCCGAAAAGCCTCCTTACACATATATGAAAATGCAGAGTTCAGACTGCCAGGAACCTGCAAATGGAGTGTCTGGGCTCACTTTTCAACCTATGAAAGGACAACTGTGAGATTTCGCTTTTAATTTTTCTTCTTTAATTTCTTTTCTTTTTAATTTCTTTTTTAATTACCCTTTTGAACTACAAATGCTGTACCTTATTCTTGATCTACTTAACAGTATCTCATTCAATCATGAAATATTCTGAAGAAAGCAAAAGCAAAATTTGAAAGTTACCTGAAGTGTCGTTGGATCACAGCACTGGTTAGATGGGTTAAGGGCAAACCAAATCGTCTATTCAAGAGAGCCATTTGGTAACCAAGCCTGCAGAAGAAACAAAAGAATTATTAACTCTGAAAAATGGACAGAATTTGGTTTGCTTTCTTTCCTTTACCTCAATCACACACTAGGGCCTCAGCAACTATTTAGATGCTGCAATCCACAGGACACAGTGGTAGCAGCATCTGCAGCACACTACAAGCAGATCTACAACCCCTGCCTGAATTCAGGAGGCAATGTAATTCAGACACATATACTACAAAGCTGGATTCAGTATCACTGCATTGCAGTTTCCTGCACAGGGAGGTAAGGGCCCTTCTGTGTGCACTGTGAATCATATAGCAAGAAGCAGGTTAGAGAATTTCAGATGTGAACTGGTTTAGAGGCTGCAGTGCCCAGTAAACGCCATCATGGCTACTTGTAAAAGCTACCAAGGTTACCTACAAAACCAAGCAAAAGGCCAAATAACCTACAGACTGGCAGCTGTATCACAGCTTCAGGAAACAATTTTCCAGACAAGAAACATGTCACAGCTCCATTGGTGAGGGCACGCTCTCTCTTTGCATTCAAAGGTGTGTTAAGCAGCCTGTCCATAGATCACAGTTACACCACTGCCAGTCTTGCCCTGTTCAGGCTGCCCAGAGAAAAGAGTTCCCTGTACCTTTACAGTGCTGGCTCAATGCTGCTGTACACTGTACACCACCCTGACTGCAGCAGAGCTGGGTTACAAGGGTAACCTCCAACTGAGAACCACACCCTCTTCCCTGCCTACATCTATGGCGGTTCCCTAACCTCATTCTGTCACACTGATGGGGACCAGCTTGCGTGGGCAGTCACAAAGGCTTATCTGAATCCTCATCACTTTCCCAAACATCATTAAGGGAGTGATGACCCAGGTGGTTATGCCAGCAGATCCAAGTGAAGGGAGAAAACAACACAGACCTAGAGCCAGTCCTCTGTCAGGCCAGCTCAGGTACAGCTGAGACTTTCCACCTGACTGCAACTACTGCCATGTGACACTGCTTGCTGTGACCTTGGCAGTGTAACCAACACGTGCTCTGCTTCTCTCCCTTCTAAAGCAAACACTAAAAATCCATCGACCTCATCTCTCTCTCTGACAGTTCTGATGAGTTTTGGGCCAAACTATAGTGATACATTGTAAAGCCATTTTTTAGTTTTATTTTAAAAACAAAGCTGACTTAACTTCTCTAGGGAGAAAAAAATACCCACAGAGCCTTCTGACAGACAATGCCACAGGTCTCATTACAACCAAGTAAAGCCCAGCCTAAAACTTCACTCCCTCTTTTATTACTTTTTTTTTTTTCCAACGTGTGTGCTTACTTGGGGACGTATGTAAGTTTTAGGGCTTGCAGTTGTTCTACACTGCCTGAGAGCACAATGAGAAGCACAGGACACGTGCACCACAGCAGTTTTGAGTGCTGCTACCTGAGCAAAGCACAGGTGGAAAAACAACTCAGTCATACAGGTGAGTTTGGAAGAGAACAGCAAGAGCCAAAGCTTATATTTATTTACAAAAAAAAAAAAAGGCTACTTTTCTGTCAGGTAGATGATCATCAAATGAGTCGAAGGTTTGCCTGCACTGTCTCCTCTCTGAAATCAGACTTCAAAAACACTGTGTTTATGCCACATGTCATTACCTAGCTGTGTGATCCTAATGACAGGAAGGCCCTGTTGCATCTACAGTGCTGCAGTGCTGCTGGCAATCAAGGTCCAATACCTGGCTTTGCTGCTGCTCAGATTTCTAAGCAAGTTCAACTGTGCTGACTTGCTTTAAGCCCACCATCTGCCCATGTCCTGTTCTGCACCATGGGTGTCCTGTCTCCCCATGCAAAATTCAGATTTGGCGGGTAATAATGCTCCTACTTCTTGCAGAATCACAAGAAGCCTTTGGATCCCTCTACAAAACCCAAACAAGCAGCAGCAAGTTGGCCTCACTGTTGTCTTTCGTGGACACTTCTTGGGGACTTCAGATACCACTGTCACCCCTGTCTCTATTTCCTAGCAGGCATGGTAACCTTGGTGGCTGGACGTGTGCCTGCTCATCCTCACCGTGACATAAGACCAATAGGAGAGGTCTGCAGGCTCATGACAAGGCAGGCACAGGTGCAGGCTCTGCCTGCTGTCAAAGGGACAGCAGCATCAGGACCAGCACAGCCAGATGTGCTTAAAGCACATTTAAAATGTGCTGAAGTGCTGCCTAAACTCTGAACACACTCACTGCTCCTGGGAGAAGTCACTGTTTCACCCATGGCAGCAGTGAAGGTTTGAAGTTACAAAACTACTAGCGGAAGCATCAGCAGCATTAAGTGTCCAAGGACACTTAATGTCCAAGTGTTTATTTTTCCAGATGACTCAGTAACCCCTTCTTACCTAAGAATTATTCCTCAGCACATTAAGAGGTGTCACAAGCTAAGAAATTTTGCATGATTGATTATTTGGTATGAAGCATCCTGTTAGCAACTGAGTAAACAGGGGGGATGCTTCCAATTAGCAGGAGGGTTCAGGGTGGAGGGAATGGAAGAATGCATCTATGGCATGAAGAACAGCATTCAAGGGTGCAAGTGTGTTCACAGAGTGAATCACAACTTCAGCTACTGTAACATGCCAGTTTCCTTTCTAGAAAGGAACAGCCAATAGTCTGGGTCCGTCTCCAGGTGCTCCTCAACCAAACCCAGTCCTAATTTGATCCCTCTGTGGCTGTGGAGTTGCTAATTACCAAACAACTAAACTTCCAAGGGCACAGAAGCCATTCACTCTGCCACACTTGGTGCTGCCACATGAACTCCAAGCTGGTGCCAAAATTGAAGAGGCGCTATAAATCGATGACAGCCATCAGCCCCAGTGCCCCCAGCACTTTTCTCCTTCCCAGCACACATTGCCTCACATCAAATTAAAAAGGCTCAGAGGAAGCTGCATTTAGGCACAGGAATGCGTATGATCCAAGTTTGCTTCTGGCTCTCCCCAGGGCACCAGGTTTCAGTGCTCACAAGGGTATGGGAAGAGTAACCCCGTAAGCTTCAAGCGCAGGAAAATGTGTAGGAATTCCCAGAAGTCTGCCACCGGTATTGCCCAACTGATACAGGCAGGAGTGCACTCCAGAATACTCTGGACAAGAAAAAGACCACCACTTCCTTAGTACTTAGTCACTAACACACTCCTGACCAAGTATTTATTTTTGAAGGGACTTTTGGAGGTCATCTAGTCCAATCTCCTGCTTAAGCAGGATTAATTTCCAAGTTTTTCATGGTAGGCAAGAGCAGTATTTAAACAGACACAATCCTGAAATGAAAGGCCCAACACAAAGGCAACTGTTGATATAATATTGACCACTCATAGCTGCACCAAAGCAGCAATAAAGAACCATGCAGAGGAACTTCTTGCTGTTTCTACCCTGCTGCCCCTAATTTCTAGTAGTGGCTCCATCTCATGAAAATCAGTCATAGAGACACTTTGCCCTTCTCCACATATCTGTTAAAAGTTATTACAGACCTCAGACAAGAGCTCAAAGTAACATTCAGAAAAGGGTGAGGAATTTGTTAATCCAATATTCACTAAAATGACCCTATTTCTACTTCACTGAATTACTTTTGAGCATGCAATAATCTGCTACAGCAAATACTCTTCTCAAGGACCCTTCAGCCTTACCCCATTCAATGCAAAAGACCAACATAAAATTCCAACACTGCTCAACAAAGAAACTCTTCACCAGTTATAAACGCCTGGAAGTTATTTACCCACTGCACCACTTTCAAGTGCTCTAGCTATCACCTTCAGTGGTTTTCCTTGGTATTAAAGAACTAACTTATATTTACTGCAATCTTGAGTGGCTTTTGAACAGAAAAATTCTGCAAAGTTTCATCCCAGCTAATAAAATTGGAAAATACAAAAAATACATGTACAGCATTTTCATGAAATGCATGCAAACACATGAGTAGACCACCTCAAGGAACTGATACAGAGCCAGACAAGGAAGACAGGATTGCATACTCGCTTTGAACGAACATCAGGGCACACAGCACCAAGAAAGGAAGCCCCGTGTCCCCCAACACACACTTCCATTACCTCCTTATGCTGGCTTTGGCACTTATGTAAATCTGTCACCGTTTTCAGCTAGCTCAGTTTCTTGATCCAGCTCAAGCTGAAGGCACATGAACATGCCTGCAATGGAATGTGGCACAACACAAGACTGGGACTTCTCTCATTGCTAACCCAGACTTCCGTGGTGACAGTATCTCCAAAGAAACACAGGAGATTTGGACAAGAAAATGATCTCTTGTCATTTCAGCAAAAACACTGGTGTGCTTCCCAAAAATGGTCTGCATGAATCTGCTCTACTAATACAGCCATGGGAGCTGAAAAGGTCTGTATCTCAACACTCCAGAAGCCAGGGAAACAGCTCTGACCAAGCTCTTATCAGCAGTGTACACCCTAGAAAACAGTTAAGGCACTATTCTTACCCTTGTCTGCATCCTGGAGTAAATGTGATTTTAAAGAATGCTGTTACCTGGCAATCCAGTAGTATTTTCCTTTATAATCACAAGTTTTGGAACTAACCCCTCCTCCCTATATTCCCAAGATCTGTAATTCCATAACCATTCAGCTATTCCTTTTCCTTCTTCCTGTCGGCAACTCATGCACACAGACAGGCCCCATGGAAAACCAATGGATGTTGCAAAGCAAATGCTGAGGCCAACTACCCAAAGCCTGCTGTCAAAGCCAAAAAAAACCAGGTAAAAATACTCTTCACTTTTATAGCAGTGACCTGATCTGCACAGTCAAACAGTGGGGACCAACATCACCTTTATTCTTTTAAAACATCAAACCAGACATGCTCCAGGCACCACAAAGATTTGAACTGCATCTGTCACCCACCATTAAAACACAGGAAATAAACCCAAGACAGTACACACAACGCAAATGCCCACACCCCTACTCTGCCACTGCAGGTCTATTTATAGGTCTGCCACAGCGAGCTGCAGGAGCCAGCTGTGAACTACGGGACTCAATCCATTCACAGCTCTCCTCAGACAGGAAACAATGTGATTAAGGGCTGCGTGTGTTAAAAATACCCAAGATATTCATTACCAACACATAATTGGTTTTACCTTAATGACAGACAAAAAAGGCCAGCATCCACAAAGAGGAATTAAGTCTTTTTAAAATCTGTTTATGAATAGGATTAGCTATTAAACAGGATATTTACTGATCCAAGTTACCAACAAAAACTCATTACAGGTACATCTGTTAAGAATTTTGAAGGCAAACACACAAACCTCATTTTCCAGACCACGACCAGTAAGGGTAGATAACAAAAGAGCTGCATACCTTTAAAATAAAACTTATTTTTGACATTTTAAGTATCCAGAAGTCACAACTCTGAAGTACTTATGGTACTTTTGTTCTGATATCCAAACACCTAAAATCATCCTACATATTCATATTCACAGCACTGTACTAAAATTGGGAGGGGTTATTCCCAGTGCACCAGCAGAAAATTAAGCCACAGAGAGGACAACTATCTGTGTGAAGTAAAAGGAAATGAGCAGCAGAGCAGGTACTGGAGTAGGCCCAGAAGTTCCCTCTAGTGGGCCTGTGGGGTTGAGGTGAAGCCAAGAAAGATCCCTGCCCTGTCTCGGCCTTTTAGGAATTACATGTGAATTCAGAGAATTGCCCACACTATTGTAATTTTACACTGCTATCACCTCTTAAATGTCTCTTTACTGGTTTCAGAAGTATTGAGGTCTAGGGCAAGACAATGGTGGAAAGCCACAAGACCAGATTTGGTTCCCAGCCCCGACCTGGGTGGCCAGGCCCCAACCAGTAAGGTGCAATCACAACCCAGACAGCAGTAACCACGCTGGGGGGGCTGCGGCAAGGAGAACACCACAAACAAGAAGGAAGAGGTGTATAGCTGAGTCTCAACCACGAAAAAAAGGTCAGGAACAACTGACCCAGGCTAGCTGTTCACAGAACTAAAAATGATTAGTTCTAAGTCTTCCTGATAAAGCTGTACCAGAAAAGGATGCTTAATGCTGTCAGAATTTGGGCTTAAGAGAAACATGACAGGGAGACAAAGGCATGCTCACATCGCAAGGCAGTACAGAGCTACCTTCAGCTTTGGTGGCATAAGCCTCATACATTGCTCAGAAACTTCCCTTAACTCAGTCTCTCTCCTTCCAAACAAGACCCTCTCAGGCAAGCCTGGAGAGCTCTAGAACCAGAGAAGCCAACAGAGCTCAGAAGAGCCTCTGTGTCCTGCTGTTAAAAAGGCTGGCTTGCCCACCTGTTTATACTACCAAGATTAAGTTACTCATGCTTTTAAGAAATATGTCATACTGTCTTTTCCCCCAGTTGCCTCCCCTTACTCACCGGATCTCCAGAAGAGGTTTCTGGAGAATAACCAGGAGAGCACAGACTAGTGCCCACACTTCCCGAGTCCCCATGACACACGTGAGTGAATGTCACACTTGTCAGGACACAGGAATTTTGGCCTAACTTTGCTGCATGACTACTCATACCCACAAAAGCCTAACGCCAGCATCGCAGCCCCACACGAATTCTGAGCAAAGAAACTCTCAGAACATGCAGGAACTTCAGAGAAGTGTCCTTCCTCTCCCCCAGGCCACACTCCGGAGGCACGGACTGGAGTCCAGCGGGAGCACAGTGTGCAAGCCACACAAAGGCTCCAGCCCCGGCTGCTTTCGAACGGTGTCACCACTCTGCCTCTGCCGCGCTGCGTGCCACTCCAGTGCCACTCAAACTCCTGCGGTGCATCTTCGGGGAGAGCCTTTCTCCGTCCCTCTAGAGTAGCAGCTCATGCTCAGGGTTGACACGCTTCAAGCCCTGTGCACAGAGCACCAGGGGCACCTGGCAAGCGGCTCCCAGCAAGGTACGGGCGACAGGGCCGGGACCCGGGGACAAGGAGGGCCCGGCCAGTTCCGGAGCCCACAGGCGAGCACGGAAGCGGCACAACCCCAGCGCCCGGGGGCTGAGAGGGGCCGTCCGTGCCGCGAGCCGCTCGGCCACAGGGCCATGTGAGGGCCTGGCGCCAGCCCCGGGAAAAACCCCGCACGCCGGGAGCAGGCCGGCCCGGCGGCGGGGCAAGGCCCTCTACCGGCCCTGCTGGGCGCTGCGGTACCGAGCTACGCTGCGCTGCACTACACTACACTGTGCTGCACTACATTGCACTGCCACCGTCCCGTCCCGTCCCGTCCCGTCCCGTCCCGTAGCCCCCCAGGCCCCACCGCGCACCTCCGCGTGGAGCGCGCGCGCCCTACCGCCCACCACGGCCCCCGTGCGCACGCGCGGCGTCGCGGCCCCGCCCCCGCCACTGCGCGAGCCGGCGGCTGCGCGCCCCGCCCACGGCCGGGGCCCCGCCCCCCGCCGAGCGGAGCCGAACCGAGCCGAACTCAGCCGAGCCCAGCGGTCGCCGCTCGCTGCCGAGGGCGGCGGGGAGCAGCGCGGTACCGCAGCGCCCGGCCCGGCCCGGGGGGAGCCCGTCCGCGCTTGACACGGGGTAAGGAGCCGCCGGTCAGCGGGCGGGAGCTGGGGCACGGCGGGGCGCGGTGGCCGCGGCTGCTCTAGGCCCGGAGGGTTTTTGCAGGCGGGGACGGGGGGTCCGCAGCGGCGCCTCAGGCCGTGCTGAGAGCAGGGCGGGCCGGGCCGGGCGCGCGGCCGTCGCGGCGAGCCCGCGGTGGGGGCGGCGGGGCCGGGGGCGCCGCTGCCATCTTGGGGCGGAGCGGGGCGGGGGGCGCGCCCGGCGCGGCGCCCGAGGAGCGGCCCGGGCCGCCCTCCGCCCCAAGGCCCCCCGGGGTTTCCTGCTGTCCCTCCGGGCGCCTGTCCTTCCCCGTGCGTCGCCTCCGCCGCTGTTGGGTAACGGGGTTTGTGCCCCTCGGGGGTCCCCTGCCCGCGGCGCGCCCCTCTCCTCTGCGGTCGACGCTTTTGTGCGTGTTCGGGCGCGGAGAGCTGCCTGCCCCCCCCGCCGCTCCTGCAGGCACCGCTGTGAAGGAGAGCGGCAGGGAGGCAGGAGCGATGTTCCAAGGGTGGTGGGAGTAGCGAGCAGGCTTCTGACATTACTCTGTTTCTCCTCCCCTGGAATACTTGACAAAGGGCTATCGGGTATGGCTCATGTCCGTGGCCAGATAGCAAAGCAGCCCCTTTTTGCTCTTGTCTCGGTCGTCAGCCCCTCCACATCAGTAAACCGTGTTTTTTTTCTTCCTGCCGTAGAGTGCACCCTTTATGTAGCTACCTGCTGGAGGGGGCATCACGCCAAAAATCTGCAATGTGGCTGCAGTCAGCCCGGTGTTCTCAGCAGGTTTGGTAGATCTCAGCTGGATGGAGAGCAGGTGTTTTGGCAGTGCGACGTTCTGGGCACCTCCCTCCCTTGCTCCTCTCGATATTAGAAGTTAGAAACAAAAAGCCTATCAGTGTGTGCTCAGGGTGGCTAATATAGTTGTGCATAGTCCTGGACGAGTCCCCTTTGTCCTGGATTTGTCTGTCGCTGTGAAAGCGTCCTGCTCCGTGGTGACATTCTCTGGAGGAAGCGCACACACAAGGCCATGGGCTGTGGGGCAGGAGCATCCGATTAGCAGGGGTCACAAAGCTACTGAAGGGTTGTATGGCTCAGGTGCCTTTTGGGTGGTGCTGCCGATGCCCCACCTGAGTGTGGGACAGAGCCTTTGCAAGTGCACGGCGGGGACCAGCGCCCCTCCCTTCCAAACAATGGCACTGTACAGTCCCTAATAGCTTTTATTACTCTTAATGCTTCTGAGAGAGCGCAGAGCTGACCACTCAGCTCGTAAGTGACTCCAGGAGGACTCCATTCAACCAGAAATAGCAAAGCATTACTTTTAATGATGACTGCAATTAGCTGGTATCTACCGGGGAAGGCCTTTCTTATCCTGAGCTTTTTAGTAATAGGAATACACTATCTTTATGGAGGGAGAAGTCCATTCTGCAGTCTTCACCTGGATACGTAAGAGCAAAATAAACATCAAAGAAGATGCCTTGGAGGGGGTTGGGAAGAGGCTCTGGTTTGACTCATAAGTATGTTTTGTTGCACTAAGTTTACTCTATTTTTGTCTGTTCCTGTTTTTGGTAACCTTGGGGGGAACTGGAGCTACTGTATTTTCTGAGGGTGTCAGCTTTCGTGTCAAGAGGGCATCGCCACGAGGCTTTGCAATGCTCTATTTTCCTGCCCTTTGACCCGAGTGCAGTACAGCTATCCTGAATTGTTCTGAAGCCATGAGTTGAGCCAAGAAAAGAAAAATCCTGAGCGTGCTGTGCTTCTAGTTTGCGTGGGGTTTTAATTTTTTTTTCTTTCTGGGCTTAAAATATCCTTGGTTATATTTTTTCAGCTTTCTGCAGTAATAAAGTGGGCTAGGAACTTGCTTGGAGGGGGTTTTATATTGTTTACGTGGGAAAAAAATCTTCACAAAATCTCTTCATTCTGGGAACTACAACTTCCAGAAAATCCCAGGTAGGGTAGCCTGAGGTTTGCAATAAAAGCCCGAGAGCTGGCAGTGCCCAGGCCCTGTTTTTTTGTCTGTTGCTAATTACACTTTGAGTTCACTGGAGCCCCGCAGCATCCTGCCGGCAGCTCTGCTGCCACCCGCCCATCCACACCGAGGTGCAGCCCCAGCCTGCATCCTTCCTGTGAGTGCCCCATCTCCATCCCGGTGGCCGGGGCGAGGCCGTGTGCTGACAATCCAAGGACTGCAGGCAGCACCTCCCGCTCCCACCGAAGACAGTCGGGACCTTTGTCATCTGACGTGAAGCCTGCGCAGCCGTGTGGTGCTCGGGGTGGGAGGAGGCCCTGGCTGTAGGATATTCCGTGTGCGCTGTTAATTGCAGACAGCGCTGGTTATGGATCCTGTGGCTGATTTGCATATCAAAGCATCTGAGAGCTCTGCCGTGGGTAGGGATGGGCAAGGATGATAAGGTTTGCTGAAGGCTGGGACCGGATCTTCCCCGGGGCTTTTTGTGATGCACAGATGAGACAAGATGATGGGAGTGTTTGGAAAATGGAGTTTGTCTCCATGTCCTTGAATTACGAGACCATTAAGGCTTTTTTAATCTAGCTGCTTTCCAGAGGGTGGGAACCAAGCAATCCTTGGTGACAGTCCCTTGGGCTGCTCCTTCCCTGCCTCCTCCTGCCACTGGGAGCTTGCTGGGTGCCCACAGTGTCGAGCCCTGCAGATGCACACCCCCACCATCCGGCAGCTCCTGCAGCAAATGGCCAGTGTGCCAGCCTGCTGCCTCTTCTCCACACTGCCTCTCACACAAGGAGGCAGAGGCCCTGCTTGGAGCCTCAGAGCAAAGGGGCAGATTTCCTACTGCCTGACCTGGCTCTGCAGGGTCTCAGGTCTTTCCTGATGGCTCAGGAGGTGTTGGGGAGGGGGGACGGGGAATGGCAGAGCCTTGAATGGGCCATGTCCTCTGAGATACTGAGTGAGTCAGAGGAAGGTTTGGCTGTGTCTGTTCTCAATACAGCTGTCTGCTCTTCCTCCTGGCTCTGGAAAGGAGCCTGGGGAGCTTCAAGCTTGCTTGCAGGCTGAGCTGGAAACTGAAATGCAGGTTTCTAGGAAGGGAGAGAGGTGGGGGTCCCTGTGTCCCTTGGCCACTTTGATCTTAGCAAGTGTCTTGCTGGTCCTGATGCTCAGGCTCCAAAGGACTGCACCATGGGACAGGTGGCCTGTCTGAAGGTAGTTCTGTGTTCATTGTGGGAATGCCTGCTGCCTGCAGTCCTTGTCCTCCTTCCTGTGCCCTGCCTGTACAGTTCAGGCTCTTGCTGGGAAGGACTCCTCACCTTCCTATCCACAGGGCAAGTTGATGTGTGCAGGACCTGCCTTGAGTGTGGCCTTTTCAGGAAGCCCCTCTCTGCCTGCAGCCTTCATCTGTCAGAAGCATTCTGGCTTGTCCAGGGTAGTGAGTTGGGGGGCAGACCTGATGCGTTGCCTAGAAAGTTGGTTAAAAGGAGAAAAATAAAAGTCAAGGAATGAGAAAGAAATGCATCTGTATGTACACATTCTGCGACAGAGAGAGGGTGAGATTCGTGAAGTCGCTGCCAAGCTTGTAGAGCAAAGGCTTGTGGTACAAAATGGCTTTTCTCTGAGCCTGGAGGCCTGTGGTTGGCACTGCCTTCTCACTTCATGTCCTTCCAGCGTGGAGCTGGGTGTCTGCCCTCTGCTCCAAATACAGATTAGCTGCAGGAAGCCTGAGGCTGGCTTGCCATGAGGTGCAGATCCCTTTCCTCCGTGTTTCTCTGCAGAGCACTCGCTGCCCTTTTTACAGGGTTATGGTTGCAATGTACCTATTCCTTGCACATGATTGCTAAGCAGTCCTGAAAAGGCTTTGGTTCTCCCCCTGGCTCTTGCATGTTGAAATTGCTTGCCTGTCATTCTCCCTCTTCTGTTTTCACCTCCCTTCCTTTACTCCTTCTTACAGACAGGTTGGGGAATGGAAACAGTTTCCCAGTATCCCAATGCTCTTGTGAGGCAAAACTCTTGGAGTGGCTACACAGTTTATATGGGCAAGAGAGGCATCCTGCTGGCATAGCCCGCTACATCTGAGCAAGGTCTCCTGTTCGTGATGTGCTTTGGTCTAACTGTTGATGCCAGCAGCCTCTGCCCACATGGTTATTGTGCTGGGCAGAGAGAGAGCTCTTCTTTTATGCACCTGTTTTTCCCCAGAGAAATTGGCTGTTGGTAGTACAGGTCTGGCTTAAAGCAGGGTTTTGAAGATTGCCATTTCTGTTGGCTGTTTATGCTGTTGCGTTAAAGGGCTGGATCTCTTAAATAACTGTGTTTAAGAAAGGTGACACATTGTATCAGCACAGGAGAAAGCAGTCAGGGACAGGATTCATGCTGCCTGTTTTCAGTGTGTTCAGCTATTGCTTTTCTGAAGCACCACAGCCATGCTACCTCAGAGCAGAAAGCTGAAAAACCTCCTTTCCTTTCTCTGTCTGGAAGAGTGACTGCTGCAGACCTTTCCTGTGTGTCTGTTCCTCACTCCCTGGAAGGACTGTATGTCCCCAGAGCTTCCCATATCCCTTCCCTGGGTGTGCTCATCACCTCTGCACCCCTGTAGTTTTTTGTGCAGAGAACTTGCTTGCTTTGACACCCCCTTCCCAAGCAATGCTCTCTCAGGTTTCTGTGCAGGTCTCTGTTCCCAGCTTAGTGCAGAGCATCACTCTGCAGACAGCTAGCTGCCACCAGTGATGTGACCTCTGGCTCTGTCACCATGTGGTGTTGCCGGTGGGGTGGTGGTGTGCTCTCTCCTGTTGACCTGTGTGGAAGAACTGTTCTGATGGGCACCCTTAAATCATCCACCTGCCTCCTGATGAGTTGCTGCCATGGGTCAGGGGGAGAGTGCTATTCTTACACGTGCAATTTTGCACAAGAGTGCATTTGGTGGGAGAGTTGTGTGCCAGCCTGGCCCTGCTTTTGCCAGATAAAGTGACCTTTAGTAGACTTTGTTTCAGGTCCCTTCAAAGTCAGAGACAATCTTGGGATGATCTTGTGCTTAGAGGAAACTCAGATGGGGCAGCAGGCCTTGTCTTCTGCCTGAAGTAATCATCACATCTGATGTTTTCTGCTGGAGGGCAGAGAGCACCTGACAATGACACAGACTGGGGAGGGTCTCTGAAGATGGCTTCAGGATACTTGTGCTCTTGAGGCAAAAATTTAGTGCCTTTGGGTCCCAAGGAAGATCTTAAAAGGGATTCGTTCTTCATCTCCCTGTGCTTATGGCCTACACTGTATTTGTGTGAAGACATTGAGTATTGGAGGCTCTCAGGTGTCGCTGGTAAAGCTGATACCTTGGGGATGTCTGCATACACAAGTGGGTGGTTTGGGTTTCCTGGGCTCTAACTCCATGCTTGAGGCACAGACCTGGGAATGAATGATTGTTGTGCGTCCACTGAGCTGCGGTTGCTGCCCAAGGACTCGCTATTACTCACAACACAGAAAAGGCAGCTTGGGTTGGCATTAGTCACTGAGTTATAAATCTGGGAGGAAGGAACTGGGTTTGTGGTGGATGCGAAACTTCGTGTGAACTTCCAGCTAGGGCAGAAGGAGCTGATGCAGCTCTTGGATAGAAGGACTTAGCTCCTGCAGGCGTGGAAAAGAGGAACGAAGAAAATGGGATGGTAGGAGCTTTGTCTTCACCTTGCAAAGAAGATCAGGGGTGATAAGTTAATTTTAGAAAGCAAATCTGATCACAAATCAGAACAGGTGGCAAGACTGTTTTGGTAAATTAGATGTGGTCATATGGGCAAAGCTTTATGAAATTTCCTTGAAAGTACTTCCAGACTGAGGCACCTTTTGCATATTGAGCAGCCACCAGAGAAAACATCTGGTGAAGGGACAGTCCAAGGTTTGATCCCTTGAAATACAGGGGGAAAGAGTGCAACTACGTCCAGCCTGTGTTAATAAGCTAGAATAAACAGCCTGTGTTTATTCTGTTAGGGAGGTGGGAGCATATGCCAGTTAAAAATCACCAGCATCCATTTGTCTGGAACGTAGTGCATCAAGTTGGTCAACACCTCTGCTTTAGAGGATGTCCTGCCTCTCAGCTGAGCAGGGGCACGGTTGTAATAGGTCTTAGGTCAGCCCGTGTCAGTGACCCACGTGTAAGCCTTGTAAACAAAGGAGGAAGGGGTAGGAGGTAAGAAGCGTGCTCCATGTGGACCCTCAGCTAATGGCAAAGCTGTATTCAAAAGAGTTTCTGTCTGACAAAGAGATCCTAGCTAGGCAGGCAGGGGAAGATATTGGTATTGCCAGAATTTGGGGGTTGAGGATTAGTGCTCCTCTGGGGGGCAGAAAAACAGGAGGAAAGCCTTGTGCCAGGCTGTGCGAGGAGTGACACCTCTAAGGTGCAGGAAGCAATTGGTGCTCTCCTGGACAGAGATGAGGTGTTGCTGGAGGGTCAGGATCAGATATAGATGCAACTCTTGGAGAAGGATGTGCGCAAACAAGAGACTATCCAGCAAAGCAATAGAAACTAAGATCTTTAGAATTATGGTGTGGGTGGAAGGATGAGAAGAACTGTGAGAAGGGCTGTGTAGCCTGAGTAAGAAAAGGTGGAGGAGGGAACTTCATGGTCTTTAAGAATGTACAACAATGTATGTTTTTAGGGGACTGTAGTTGTGATGAAGATGGGGCAGGAAGTCACTTTGCCTGTATTTAGGGAGTTCAGACTTTATGGTTCCCTGTAATATCAGTTGGGACAGTGAAGCAGCAATAGAGGCTTTGAGGAAAGGGCTTTTGGGGGAGTTTTGGTGTATATGTTTTGGAAGAAATTAGCTAAGAGTCTGTAGATCTGGGTGACTTGCAACTGGATGTGCCTCGAGTAAAGAATCTTGACAGATGATTGTTAAGGCTCCTTCAAGCCTGGCTGTTGTGTGTATTTTACCTCTGGAAAGGCAGCAATGAGTAGCCCTAAGGATGAGATACCACTGTAGATGGTGATGGGGAGATTGATAGTAAAATACACTGTCTAAATCCAGTGTTGGTGCTCAAAAAAGGCTGCTGAGAATTTGAAGAGAATGCAGAAAAGTTACAGTATTAGTCTGAAGCCTGAAGAGATAGATTTGTGGTGAGAAACATAGGGAGATAAATCTGCTTATCTAATCAAGGAAAAGATGAAGGTGAGACTTGGTTATCCTGCATAAGCACAACATATCTTACGACTGCGTATCGTTAGCTTGGTAGAGAAGAAATGCCAGGCTATGAAGAGTGGCAGAAAAACCTGTGGTGAGATGCTGGGACTGCAGTCACCTTCAGAGGCATGCAGCCAGCTCTGCCTTCCCCTCTTGTACATGTGGAGGTCTTTGCCTGTTACTTTTTCAGTGGCCCTCTGTTCTCTGGGTTTTCTTGTTGCTCCTTAGTATCTAAAGCCTTTTGTTGAGACTCCTCTACCATATGAGAAGACAGCTCCAGTAAAACAAAGCACTCACCTGGCCCCAGCTTATGTAGGTGATGCCGTGACAAACCCACACACATTCTCTGTGCATGTGCCTCTGGAATTGTCCCCTGCCTCGCCTTGTCCCATCCTGTCATCTGCCTCTGATTTACAGCATCCGTTCTCCTGTGGTGCCCAGCTACTTTGCCAAACAGGTACTTGAGAGCAGCCAGCACCTAACACCTCTCCAAACTCAGCAGCCTAGCCAGTCAAACTGATTAATGAAACCAAAGATCCCCCTTGCCTCTGGTTCCTGCAAGTCAGTAATGCAGCGCTTTGTCACTTTGAACTACTGGTTTACTTAGGGTCATTATGCCTGTTTTCAATCCCTGAGATGATGTTTCTTCCTTAGTCCAGTGAGCAAACCTCGACAGGGAGAAAGGTGAGATACTGCAGCAGATGGCTCACTCAAATCTTGCTACATCCACAATTTCCCTTTCACCCACTAGCGCTGTAATGCTGTTAAAAATAAAAATGATCCAGTATGCCTGACAGGATGTATCCCTTGTAAATCCCTGCTGCATAGTGCTCTTGGAATCTCATGCTCTCTGTCTTCATGTTTTATTACTGCCTGGGGTAGGAGGGGAATTTCAAAGCTAGTAGATAGCTCCTGACTATGGTCTCAAGTCAGGGAAGGCAAATGCTTTGATGTGCTTTAAGCAAAAAGGGGGGAAACCCCCAGCATTTCAATTCTTTATTTTGTTTTCTTTAAAGCTTTTTTCTGTTTGATGAGAGCAGAGCGCTGGTTTGTAGGGAATAATGTCAGTAAGCCTTTGTGTTTTCATCTGGGGAGTTGAGTGCTACAGGGTGGAACAGCTGAAGTTGCTCCAGGAGAGTCGTGTGGAGTAGGAGCCATAGCTCAGCTTTTCTCTGGTGGATGTGGAGTGAGCAATGCACCTTTACAAGGGTTTAAAACCATGGTATGGTTGCAGTATTGGAGCATGGTCTGGGCCGTGTCTCTGGGGTGTGTTAGGTGTCTCCTCCAAAACACCTGCAGCTTCTGGCCTGCTTGATGTGTAGGGCTGCCTGTTTTGATTGCTCTGCTGATACATTATTTTAGCAAAACATGCTCCTGCTTCTAAAGGTTGGTTTGATTCCACCACCTTAAAACACGGAGAAGTAGTTTTGCCAGTATAACTGCACCTCCATCAGCAGAATTATGCCTGTGGAGACATGTTGCTTCCTTGGGTCTTTGCCTCTGTGTCTGACACAGCTATGATTGCAGATGACTCTGGGGGTGGCTGGATGTGAAAGATCAGATGGAATCTTTACATGGAGATTGCAAATCTGGCAAAGAGAAGAGATGGGGCAATCTAAGTAGAGGAGGTGGGCAGTTGAGCCTCTTTTCAGAATACATGGGAGTGAGTGGAAGTGTCTGTCTGGTAAACGGAGAACAAAGCAGGTTTGGGACAGTGTTGGCAGAGGTGGCTTTCATATTTGAATGGCAGCAGATATATTCTGTCTTGTGTTGTTTGCACTGCATTTCTTGGAGCAAGAAAAGGAATTTTTAAACAAGTTCAGTGAAAGTAGACTCCAATCCTTTCAAGCAGTGGTACAGGTCGGGCTGTGTGTTGTGGCTAATAGGTGTGTGGGCTGGAAACTCCTAGCCTAGTCCTGAAAAACTACTGCAGGGTGGTGAGCCTGTCTGGCCTGGAGCAAAGATGCCCACCTGCTCTTCCCTTTGTTCCCCTGTCTTCCCTCTGGTTGTTTCCATCCTGTCAGTAATCCTGATCATCTTCTAAAAGCCCACTCCAGCGTTTCAGAGCATCCTTTGACTTGCAAGGAACATTTCTGATTGTGAAACCCCACCCTGTCTACCAGCTCCTCCTTTCTGAGCTGGATCTGGAGACTCCAGAGCTCTGGGCCAACACCCTCTCCTCCTATCCCAGGGCCAGGGCTTGGCTGCCTCGTTATTCCTGCTCTTCCTTCCCACTTAGATAGGTGTACATTTTCATACCCTCTTTCCCTGAAGGAGTGTCATAGCAGGTGGATTTCAGGATCAAGGAGGGTTTGAGACTCAAATGAGGCTGAAGAGCAGTGGTTTGGTGTTGGGAATTTTATTTCTTGGGTTGTTTTGTTGAGTATTTTTATCTGCCTGTACTTCTTAATGAAGTCTGTGTGTTGGAGATGGCAGGACATGAACAGCTGTCCCATCACTTGGTAAGGGAGTAGGCAAAAGAAGGTCCAGGAGGGAGACCTGCTGGTGTATGTTACTGCCTGCAGTGCAGGGGGAGGAACCTCCTGTTCCTTCCCGTACTGTGGTACCAAAGCAAATACCAGAGAGAGTAGTCAAGATGTGGTTTCCACTCTCCTAATCTGGTGACTGTAAATGCCAGGGGAAAGGAAGAATGGTCAGGCATATGTGCTGTCTCTGTTGACATCCTCCACAGGCCTGGGGACTGGCCTTGCTCTACCATAAACTTGAACCCTACCTCTCCAGATAGGAGAGAACTAAAGGAGAAAATGTGACAGTGGAGACAGGTGGCAGATAGCAGGAGGAGACACTTAATACCGGCATGATGTGTAGAATGAAGAGCCCAGGGATGGGGAGCAGCAGCTGGGGCGCTGAGCAGAGCAGCCTCGCTCCACCTAAAGGTGGATGCTGCCTGCAGGCAGGAGAGGCTGTGCAGGGACTGGCATGGGGTCCCATGACTCAGACTAGAGATGGATGGGGAATGTTTTATTCCTTCTTCCTCATTTTTTTGGGTTAAACTTGCAGCTTGGTGCCACTGCATCTTCCCTGGAGGGCAGGGAGCATACCTGGTCCTGGGGAGCCTGAGCACTGACCTTGGATGGAAAATTAAACTCGCAGTGGCAAAACTTTGTAAGGTGTGCTGCTGCCCACCTGGGCATGTCCCTGTCTGCTTGGAGCTGACCAAGATGGCAGGGGCAGTGTGAAGCTTTTGCTCTTGGAGTCACTCTGTCAAGCAGCTGGGAAACCATCCAAAAACATCTTCGGTTTTAATCCTGTGGCTAGTTCCAAGACAGTTGTTGCTCATCCAGGAGAGGGGCAAATTCACAAGCCACAGCAGAAGAGGGGACATCAGGGCAGTGACAGCTCCCTGCTGCTTTCCTGGACCTTAACAATGGGAGCAGAGGTCCATCACTGCAAGACATACTCTTCACTCCTAGTAACTCAACAGGGATTTCAGCTGACTGTAGGTTAGAGTGCAAGCAGCAACAAGTATTGGTGTGCTGCTAGTGTGTATCATCTGGAAAGCGAATTGTCTTTCCAGTGGCTGGAAATTAGCTGTGTTACCTCCCTGGGAGGAGTTGTATGTGATTCTGAGGAACAGAGGCAATGGGGCGCATCAGCAACATGCCTGGAGTCATGTAGCTGTTCAGGGTGGGATGCAGAGCACAGCCAGGTTCTCCTGTGCTGTGGGTCCGTGCTGCTTCACTGCTACTCCCCAAAGCAGGGTGTTGGCACCTCACCCTGTGTGTCAGTGTGGTGGGGATGCCAGGGGCAGGTGGGTGCGTGGCTGGGAGCAGCAGGGAGTGAGTCAGTGCTGGGGGCGGCTACTGGGAGGAGCAGGGCTGAGGATGGCCGGGAGCTGCTGCGTGGACATGTGGGAAGCTGGCATAGAGTGGGGACCAGCAGTGGGTACAGGGATGAACCAGGAGGATGAAGGGAGTAAAGGATCATCATCCTCAGCATGGGCAAAGTTGCTGGTGCCTTCACCTCTGGCAGTGCATGGAGTGCAGAAGCCTGCTCCCCTGTTGAGCCGTGCTGGAGGGATGCTACACAAGCATAAGCTGAGTGGGTGGCTTATAGCCAAAACTTGTTATGCAGTTGTCCAGCAGTTCCTGAGCCCTATGTGTGACAATTGTCCCATGCTCCAAGCCTCTGGACTCCAAGCCTTGGCTGAACATGCAGTAGAAGTCAGCTGAAGATCTCTGGTAAAGCCCCAGACACCAACCCTCCCTTACCTGTTAGGAAAGGTTAAAAACTCAGAAATCGATCCAGCCCCTTAATGTCAATATGCATTGTAGTCAGCCCTTTGGGGCTGCTAAGTGCAGTGGCATAGAAGACAAATCTGGGGAAGAGAGCCAGGAGGTCCATTATGAGTTTGGTAGGGTGGAAGAGGTGTTGGCTATTTGAGGGCAGGAAAGCAATAACTTTCTCGAAGATGGAGAGAAAAATGTGAGGCTCTGAAAATTAGCCTGAGATCAGGAGATGGCTGGATGCAGCCAGGAGGAAAAAATGGAAAATGCGGTGGTAGCTCTAGAAAGAGTCGGAGACTGGCACCAGTTGTTCTGCCTGGAGGGGCCTCAAGAGTCTGACCTGCTGCCATATGGGTGTGCAGTTCAATAGCATCACATGGGGTCTGTTTCCAGCCACCCAGGATAGGATATAGCTTGGCACAGGAGAAAGTCTGCAAAATTCAAGGAGCCCTAGAAGGCACTCATTTCTTACCTTCTCTTGCTCAGAAGCATATTCTTGGACAGTATTCCAGGTGTGAGATGGTGCCTTGGGGAGTTGGGGTTGTAATCCCTTTCCTTCCCCTACCCCACTCTGAGACCCACAGTGAACCTTGTCATGTTCATCTCTGCCCAGAGCTGAAGGCTGGTGTCACTAATGCCTCAGCAGTCAGATGTCCTTGAAAATCTTCCCAGGGGCTCTGAGCAAATGGAACAACAGAGTTACCATCCAGAGCAGGCTGGGCAAGGGTGAGCAGTCGGAGCTGCTTCCCCACCCACTGGCTGGAAGGGTTGTGGTTCCCCTGGAGATGGGCACTGCTTTAAGAGGCCCTGTCAAAGCACTGTAGCAACCAGCAGTGCTTTATTGAGCTGCTGCAAGAGCGTCCCAGGAACTGTCAGGAGGTTTTCAGAGCCTTCATTTTAAATTGGTGCTTCAACACCTGCTGGCACTTGGTGCTTCTCAAGCCTGGAGCAGGCTGCAAGGGGATGCTGGCACACTCCTTTGTGCTGGATCTGATCTCACACTTTCACAGGAAAATGCTCCCATAGCTTAAGGGTCTGATGTGAAAAAATAAGTGTGCCCTTGAGTCTCCTTGCATTGGTGAGGGAACTGCAGGTGATCAGCCGGTGCTGCAGCACCCATCCCTAAGTAACCCTCCCACAGTCCCCTCATCTTCCCACGACAGAAGAAAGTTCCCTTGCTCATGCTCCCTTGAGTCATCTCAGCCTCCCCTTCCAACAAGAGTGTGTTTGGTGTTAGTAAACATCATGTTATAAATAGGCAACTGATGCTATATTGGGAGGAGTTTTCTGTGGTGAGCACAGGCTTAGTGGGATCTGGGCCTGGGAGCTGTGAGTGCCGCTCAGGCATGCAGGGGCATTGGTGACCCCTCATCAAGGGGCAGCAGTGGGTGTGGCTGAGGGGATGCTTCCTGAGCTCCTGCTTTGTTTACCTGAAAAGCTATCCAGAACCCCCCAGCCGTACCAGCCCTGCTGGGCTTCTCACTCAAGGATGTTGAGCTGCTGGAGCATGTCCAGAGAAGGGCAGTGGAATTGGTGAAGGACCCACTCTGTAGAGCAGAAATCTAACAAAGAGTGGCTGAGGGGGTGGGGATGTTTAACCTGGAGAAAAAGAAGCTAAGGGTGGACACATGTAACTACCTGAAAAGAGGTTGTAGTCAGATGGGGGACAGTGTCTTCTCCCACCTAACAAGTGATAGGACTTAGGGACATGCCTTTAAATTGCACCAGAGGAAGTTTAAGTGAGATATCAGGAAGAATTTCTTCACTGAAAGAGTGCTCAGGGATTGGAACAAGATGTCCAGAGATATGGTGGACTCCCCATCCCTGGAAGTATTCGAAAACCATGTGGATGTGCCACCTGGGTACATGGTTTAGTGGTGGATGCAGCAGTGCTGGGTTAACAGTTGGACTTGATGATCCTGCAGGTCTTTGCTAACATTAATGGCTCTGTGACTTTGTGATGTGTGGATTGGTATTAGATAGGAGACTTGAAAGCAAGTAGGAGTCAGGAGTAAGGAGTGAGATGCAAGTGGCTGTGTTGGGCTACACTTGGCCCTGGGGGTCTGCAGGTGTTTCATGTGGGGACCGTACTGCTGGCTGGCAGCAGTGCAGTAAAACTTGGAACTTGGTAGCTGTCGGCTTCCTTCTGTGGAGATGGTCCCTGACTCAGGAGAAGGTGCATAGCCAGCATCTGTGTGACTCTCTAAGATGAGCAGGTAACTGCCCTGGGATGCTTTGCAGTGCCCACTGTGTTGCCAGGTAGAAGGCACCAAGCAAGGGATCTCTCTTTGCTGAGGAGTCACACATCCACATCCCTGTGCCATTTGGAGAGCAGGTGCTGGCCCTAAATCACTGCTGGGGCTGTGGGCTTCTGATGAACTGCAGTAAATGAGTCACACGCACACGCCCAGTGTGAGAGCATGAGGTGGAGCCCAGCAGAGCGGCATGTGGCAGGGCTGATTCCAGAGCTCCCAGCGTTGCCTGTGATGGGACGTGTCCCTGTCACCCAGGCCTGGCTGTCAGTCCCCAGCAGCTGTGGCTGGCACCACAGCCTCAGTAGAGACCCGGTTTCCGTATGTGAGGGTTCTGGAAGACTTTGTCCGGGATGCCGGTCAAGTGGCTTAAGCAGAGGGCAGGGTGCCAGTTGTGAAATTCCACCCTCCTCACTCACGGAGCTGTGGCAGGATTACTGTGGCAAGTCTTGGGTACAAACAGGTGGGCAGGGCAGCAGCAGCAACAGCAGGGTTAGCCACCAGGACAGGAGGCTGGAGGAGTCGCTGCTCTCCTGGAGTGCTTTCCCATTTCAGGCCCTGGAGGACTAAGTGTGGCTGTCAGGTTTGTTCTGGGGGTGGCTGGGCGCTGTCCCCTCTTGATGCTGGCATGGGATGTATGTTCCCAGCACCAGCAGTGCAGGGAGATGTGATGTACCCTCCTCAGGAGGCTGTGATTCCAGGAGGAGCTGTAAGTTGGCGTGCCTGGATGGTCTTAGGCAGGGGACAGCTGACTTTGCAGCCTTCCCCCGTACTAAATGTGAGGGTGACTGGAGGAAGGAGCAGCAAGCTTTGCTGGGAGCTCTAGGGAGGGTGGTGGTGGTGGATTGCAAAGTGCAAACTGAATCTGAAAGCTCTCCAGTTTGGGGGGAGGAGGCTTTGCTTGGTCTGCTGCTCAGGTACGCAGTGTTGCCTGGTCCAGGTTGTGTTTTAAGCCACATAAACCTAATGCTGCCCAGGGCTTTCCTGGGCTTGCTCCTCAGAGCTGATTGGGGTGTGTTGGAAGAGGCATCCCAGAACAGCGTGATTGGCATGTGAAAGGCGGCAGTGTCGCTACACTTTATCCAGTGATAAAAAGCAAAACGTGCCCTAAGAGGCTCCTGCCTCATCTGTAGTGTGTAGCACGTCTTTCCGTGCCATAATCTAAAAAACAAATGTTAGGAAGCCTCTGCACCATTATGCATTAATGGAGTTTGTCTCTGCCCTTGGTGTCTGTGGGTTGCCTGCCCCAGTAAGAGTGCAGGAAATTCTAGATCATACAGCTGCTTGGAATTACTCTGAAGGAGTTTGAGTGCTTCAGTGCAGGAGACCTTTTCAAAACACCCTGTAACATCAGCCCAGGTAACAAAGGTTGTGTTGATGGTGTGTTTGCCTTTGCCAAGAGCTGATTGGCAAGCCCTGATGCTGATGATCTACAGTAAGTCTGGTAACAAGGTTTGGGTGTTTCCCACTATGTGAAAATGACACAACTAGGATTTTAGTTTTAATGGTTGTTAATATAAATGGGAAAACTGAAGTTCTCCTTCTAATAGTTGACACTTATCAAAATACTGTGTTTATTTAAAAATTTAAAAATAAAATATAAAAACAAACAGAACAAACCTTATTTTCCCTTCCTTCTGTGGACAGTTTGGGCACCATGGGAGGCAGCTGTGCCGGAAGGAAACGGGAAGTGAGAGGATGAGGTAGGATGACAGAGAATTGGAATATGGGTATCTTTGGCCACGATGTGACTGAAAGAGAACCCGTTGGCCTCTCAGGCTAAGAATGCAAAGGAGTTGTGCTGCAGAGCAAGGAGGCTGCAGTACCACTCTCCTGGCTCTAGCCATATCTGTGCTTGGGGTGTTCTGGCACAATACATTTGGAAAGATGCTGCTCACACAGAGAGACATCAGCTGTGGAAACAGTCACATTGGAAAGGTGTGCTTGGAAAAATGACAGGTGTACAGACTTCAGCTTGAGGAAAGTGAAGGCAGTAAGAGATGTCTTCTGTCAGCAAGGGATCTTCAGTCCCCTTGCAGAGAAGGAAGAGCAGTATTTTTGAAGAAGCAGTGAGAAGCAAAAGTAATGAAATTTGGAAACATCCCCTTCAAGGCTGCCAAAACCATTTCCCCAGGAAGAGAAGAAAGCTTTCTGGTCTAGGATCATTTATTTAACGGGTTGCTATGAAGTGTACTGCAGGCACCTATTTGTTATCATTAAAGAAAAATTCTACTTAAGCTTCTTGGTCTTTGCTGCCCCTACCCTGAGGCACCCAACTGGGCTGGGTTGGTAACTGCTGCACATAGCCAGAGTCCAGAGAATGATCTTGGAAAACATCTGGTGCTTGAAGCAGAGCACAGCACTCAAGTCTGTCCCTCTTTGGGTAAACACTTTAATTTAGCCATGTACTTAGGTGACTTCAGTGAAAGTGTTTCAAGATAAGTATGTACTTGGGAGCTCTCCTGAGCAGGGGTCATTTCTTTTGCATGAAGATCGTTGAAGAAATATCTTAACGAGCATTATCCTGTCCAGTTGCCAAAGATTTGCATTAGGAGAAATATAAAGTGGTAATCTCATCTGGGTTATTAATTAGTAATTTAGCTCAGAATGCCATAGTCTACTAATTGTTTGGGTTTTTTTTTCCTCCTGCTCTTGTGATGTGTTTGGGAGAGCCAAACAAACTTCATGCCTATAAAGAAAATGCCTCAGCCACTGCTTTGGATGATTTCTTTTCACACAATACGTGTGGTGTGTTGTCCCCATTCAGAACTGAGGTATGGAGCAGCATGTTCACCCCTGTGAACCAGCAAAGAACAGGGGTTTTGTCTCTAGGTACCCTGATTCTTTGGAGTCCACTGGATCCTTGGTCCTCCTGCCCCCTTCTGTGATGCTGCACTTCATATCAGTCCAGCCAGCCAGATGTCCCTTCCATAGAAGGTGAACAGTCAGGAATGTGATTTCTTGGTAGAAGCCCATGGCGTGTTTTAGTGCAGCCTGGCAGTGTTGTGCTGTGTGCTGGTAATTGTGTCCAGCAGAGGGTTGGGGTTGTAGGGGGTGACCATTAAACTTCAAGACTTCAAACAAGGATAGAGGCACGAGGTCAGAGATAAGTGTCACCTCACGTTTGGGGCCTGGACCCACCACACTGTTTTCTTTTGATATTGGAAGTCATCTGTGGAAGCACAGAGATTGAAAGGCTTTAGGAGGGAAAGGTGGTCTCAGGAAATATGGCCAGAATAAGGACTGAGGTGAATGGGTTTAGCAGGGTAGCAGGCGTGGTGGAATGGGAATAGCACAGCTCTTCTGAGTATCTCTCTTTCAGAAGAGACTAACTACTACAGCTCCCATCAGGCTGTTCGCCACTGTTTTGGACTCTTTTTAGGACAGTGCTTTCTATGGAAAGCAGCCTCCAGGTGTGCAAGCTGCCTTACAGCAGCTCCAGGCTATGATGCTCAGCTGCTCCTGGGTGTTCTCCAAACTCAAGCCCATGAAATGCACCCATATCTGTTTTCCTCTCCGCTCTGGAGCAGCAGAGCCCAGGAGGGTCTGTGACCACCTGGCTGGTATGCCTGAGGGGGCTGTCAGGTGTCTGGTCTTAGTCCTGTGTAATACTGATCTGTCTGGGCTGGAGGGCCATTCCTGCCTTCATCTCCAGCAGAGAGGTGAAGGCAGGAATGCCTTAGTCTAGTGTTTGGAGTGCTCCACATTGTTTTTTGAGGTGACCTCCAAGCCATTTCCTTCATATCAGGTTAGGATTTTGGTGGTCTTCGATGTGAGCACCCTGGCTTGAGCTGGGGCTGTGGGCAAGAGGAGCCCAGGCTACTTAACTGAAGTCTTCAGTGGACTCTCATAGGCTTGATATTTGCTTGTGTGGAGCTGTGCTCCATGGATAAACAGTGACTCAGAGCAGCTTCATCCAGGTGAAGTACTATTTCTTTGTTTGCCCTAACATTGAGATAGAGCCTGGGTGACATGAGGCTCACGCTGCCGTGTCTTACCGAAAATTCTGTGCCCTCCAAGCCCAAACAGCCACTTTATCTCACACACTTTTATCAGTGGGCCTGGGAGCCAGGCTGCTTACCTTGAAGTGCCACTTCAGAGCTCCTTGGTCTCTGCTGGATCTCAGTGTCCAGTGCCCAACTGGCGCTTTGTTCCCTGTGTTCCCAAGCCAGGCCCAGCTCCTTTTGCCAAGCCCAGTGGGGTGGAGCAAAACCATTGAAAAGAAGAGCTCAATCAGCATCTCTCAAGTGCTAGTGGTTGGCTGAGAGCCCAGCCTGGTGCATGCCGGTGACTCTTGCCTACAGACCCCAGCCCCAGCAGTCAAAAGCAGGCAGAGCTGCCCCGAAAACTCAACAAGAGATAGGTGTTCAACCCTCATTTTTCCCAACAGGTAAAGGTTATTGGGCACCTGTCTCCAGACTAGATCACTCTGGCAGCATCAGAGCAAATATCAGATAGAAGAGGAATTGGGACATCTCTGGGTCCTGATGTGCTAAGTGAGGTCCAACAGATCTCTTGGGCTTTGGAGCAAGGATGGTCTCAATGCTCTGTTTAAAGTCCATCTACCTCTGCTGTGACCTTTGTTATTTATTCAGAGCCCAGCAGGAGCTCAAAATTGGTCTCTCATAACATCTGTCTCTCTTACTGGAGTTCAGTAGCTGCTGGGACAGAGTGCACAAGGTTTTCCAGTGGCACGGTTGTCCTAGTTTGGACGTGTTTGTGGCCAAGGTTGCCCGACTGCACTTGGTTGTAGTGAGTGCCCTGTGCCAACCCTGTGTGTGGTGCGCTGGTACCATGGGTTGGGCTGTGCTGCTGTTGCTGGAACTCTGACTCTGTTGAGATTCCCCCAGCAGACACAGAAAGTGAATTCCTAGATGGTCTCCTATAACTGTCCTGGCTTGCTGGCCACATCCAGACCTCTTGCTGTGAGAGCTCTGTGCTGATATCTGCTGTTGTTAAGGAGCAATTGAAGACTTTCCTCCTTTTGCTGTTGCTGCCAAATCTCTTTACAACTCAGCATGAAGCCGTAAAGGGAGCTCAATTTAGCTTGCTGCAGGGCTGTGATTACCTTGACCTTTGGTGTTCAGCTGTGCTGTGGGTCCTTTGTAGACTGACTCTGCAAGGCAAGCACTATCTTAGGAATGCTTCAAGGAAGGTGGGAAAAGGTGAGAACATCCCCAGCCTGCAAATTGTAAACACTTGAAGCTGCAGTCAGTTTAAGGACCTTGGAAAAGAATCAACCTTTATCTGTTACAGGAAGGGTGCCGGTGCCAGGATTTGAAGTAGATGTTCCTGTTTTAGGAGCAGCACTGAGGCTACTCCTGTGGAAGCTCATGCAGTCCCCTGGCAGCTTGTCCCTCAGTGCCCACGAAGGAAGGGGGTTTCCTCTAGGCTTCCTGGTTTGCATCCTGGGTGTTCACTGCTGGATGAGAGAGCCAGGCCGGTGAGCCCTTCCCTGCTGGTGCCAAGCTTCTTCACCAGTGTGTGAAGGAGGGTTTTTCTATGTGCACTAAGCACCATCTCCAGGGATGCTGCTCTAAGCACATGGACCCATTTTATCACAGTTCTTGAACTGATGTGTGGTTTCAATTTTCACATCCCTGTGGAGCAATTGTTCAAGAAGGGTGTGATGGCATTCACTGGCTGATTGCCAGGCACCCACTGAAGCCATTCTCTCTCCCTTTCACAGCTGGACAGGAGAGAGAGATTATCACAAAGGGTTCCTGAGTTGAAGACTGGGAGAGAGCACTCATCAAATACCATCACAGACAAAATAGATTCTCAAGTTAGAGATATTATTTGTTTTTCTTGCTATCAAAATTGGAGCAGAACAATGAGAAGTAAAATAAAACCTTAAAAACACCTTCTCCCCTGCTCTACTTCCTGTCCCAGTGATGCAGGGAGACTGGGAATGGGAGTTTATGGTCAGTTCATCACCTGTTGTTTCTTCTGCTGCTTAGGGAGAGGAGTCATTCCACTGCTCCACTGTGGGGGTCCCTCCCACACAAGACAGTTCTCTGAACTTCTCCAGTGTGAGTCCATCTCTTGAGCAACAGCTCTTTGCAAACCGCTGCAATGTGAGTCCATCCTACGGGCAACAGTCCCCCTCAAGCTGCTGCAGCATGGGTCACTCTTCCACAGGTGTGCAGTCCTCCAACAACAGGCTGCTCCAGTATGGTTCCTCTCTCCACCGACCTCCTGCAGGTTCACAGCCTCCTCTCAGGCATTCACCTGCTCTAGCATGGGTCACTTCCATGGACTGGAAGGGGGTCTCTGTATCCCCATGGACTGCAGGGGCACAGTTGCTTCGCCATGGTTTTCAGCACAGGCTACAGAAGAATCCTAGCCCTGGTTCCTGGAGCATCTCCTCTCTCTCCTTTTCCACTGGCCTTGGTGTCTGCATACTTTCTCCTCTCATGTATTCTTACCCCACTCTTCTCTGGCTGCAATTACAACTGCACAGTAACTTTTTCTTTCTTTCTTCTTACATATGTTATCACAGAGGAGTCACCACCATTTCCAATTGGCCCAGCCTTGACCAGCTTTGGAGCTGCCAGAGCTTTGCTCTGCCCAACATGGATGAAGCTTCTGGCAGCTTCTCACAGAAGCCACTCCTGTAGCAGCCCTTCCCTGCCCTGCCACCCCCCTTCCTACCAAAGCTTGGCCATGCACACCCAGTGGAAAGGGGCAGGAAGCTTTCCTGAAGTAACATCCAGGAGGGTAATGCCTCAATCCTGTGCATGGCGAGTTTGGTGGTGTCAGTGCTTACGGCAGGAGGACCGGGCAAGAGAGAAGCTTACCCCCCATAACCTCTGGCTGCTCAAGCAGCTGTCATGCTGCAGAGTAAGGGATAGGGATACTCTCAGGGCTGATGCACTAGGGTGTTGTGCCATCTTCTGATGAGGAACCAGCTGTGAAGCCCTGAGAGGTGGCTTGGACTCCTCAGAAAGATGCTTCTTGCCACTACTTGGTGACTTGCATCACCAAAGATTTTCCTTGGTGGGAAGTGCTGATCATACTTCATGGGCAAATGACTGTAATTGTGCCCAGTGAACAAAATTCTTCTGTCTTTGAATGCTGTGCTGCAAGGAGGTAAAGACTTCTGTCATGCAGAAGTGAGGAGGAGGAAACAGTCAATGTGAGCTTGAGAGACTAGATAAAAACCTGGTTTTATGAGAGACACGCATGTTTAGCTCAAGAGGAAAAGCTGGGTGTAGATGAGAATACCCAGTCTGTTGCTGGCAGGAAACAGATACAAGGCCTGAGGAAAGATAAATATTTGGCACTCCCCTATGCACGAGGGGATTAAGATCAGAAGCTTTAGGATGAGGTGAGGTTACTGATAAACAAAGGAAAAAGGAATGAGAGCTGCAAGAGTGCAGAGCTCCTGCTAAAAACATGCTCCTGTGCAAAAGGGACAAGATGGTACTTAGTCACTTGAGAAATGGGGGAGTCGTGGAAAAATTCAGAGTAAATATGAAATCACCAGGGAGATGGGTTAGTGTTTATGTCAAGCCAGATGTCATGCACCTGAACAGCTCTCCTTAACAGTGCTTGAAAACCAAAGTGGTATTTGTGCAGTAAAGATCTTGTGTGAATAGTCACTCTCACTTAAAAAATAAAGTGCAGGAGAGCTAGCCCACGGATAGGTTGTAAGGGAAGTGCAGGCCATATGCAGGTAGCTTAAGTGATGATAACAGACATGCAGGAGATAATCAGGAAGGCAAGCCATGAAGAGCAGCCATTGTGCCACTGCAATCCATAAACTAGAAGCTGAAAACTACCGGTATTGTGAAGTCTCCATCCTTGTATTTGCTAAAAGTCTGCTGGGAATTAGTGAAGTTGCTACTGCTGAGGTGTTGAGTGGTAGGTGAGGAAGCCCTGTTATCTGGGACTTACTCCCAAGCATATGACTTGCCACATGGCTGCTGCTCTGCAGAATATACTACAGGAGGTCCAGCACCTTGTCAGTCTTGCTGCTCTAATAGTTTATGGTGTTTATTGGATCACTGTCAGTGTATGCCTACAGGAAACAAAGGAAGCCAAGCAGTATTCCGTTATAAAGTACAAGCTGGCAGATAAACTTGATATCTTATAGCCCTGGAACTTGAAGGGAAAGTGACAGATAGATATATTTGTAACTTAAGCGTTTGATTTGGTAACTAATGAAACACTCAAAATTCACTGTAATTAGCATGACTGTGATTCTGCCATACAGAGAGCTGATTGATGTGGGGAACTCTTTGATAGATTGGGCTTTCTCTTGATGGCAGAAGATGAGTCCCTTGCCATGGACTGGGACACATGGATAGGTCCCTGTGAGACACCACTGAGGGTGTCCGTGTGGCATTGAGACTCCATAGTGTTTGTCAGTAAGCAAACAAGATGTGGCTGGGGACCTCTCCTTTATGGTGCAGAAATGCCGGGTGCCATGGCTGTGTTTTCCTTTGTCACCAGGTGGAGGCGTAGTCGAGCTGCCTTGGCAGCAGAACTGCATCATGGTGTTGTGTGGGTGTCACTGTTCCACCAAACCTCTTTGGAGGGGAAGGGGCCAACATCAGCCCTTCCCTGGTGGCCAGGCAGGAACAGACACCCCTTGCCCAGGAGCACCCAGTCCAAAGGGATGTGAAAATTGACTCAGGAAGACAGCAGTGTGGGATGTGCAGCATGGGAGCAAAGTGCAGAGCCAGAGAGACCAAATTGCCCTTAAGATGAGGACAGATTAGCCAGCTCTGATGTGAAGAGCATGAACCACAGCATACTGGGTTTCAAGCTCTCCTACAGCTTTTCTTGGCATGGTACATTGTGTTCAGGGCACCATATGACTCGAAAGCATTCCCATCACATTTGAGGGAGTTCCTGTAAAAAGGAGATATAGAAGAGATTTAGCTGTTTGGAGCTAAATCCGTATCACTTGGCAAGACAGTTTCCAGTGGGTGAAGGCAGCATGAAGTGTTTTGCTGATGTTCAAAGGCAAGGCTTTTGTGATTATCCTGGCTGATTTTGAAAGGGAGTTGTGAAGTGGACAGGTTCCTGACCTCCATGAAACTCTAAGCTAGGTTTTACAAGGATCCAAATGCTCCCCACTGTTACAGTCTGCTGCCATCCGTGCCAGGCACCATCCCAGCTCAGGGTTACTTGTGTGGTTCACAGTGCTTACAGTTGTGCTGGGAGCAGGACCAGGCATTCCTGAGCATTGGGATGTGCATGGTCAGCAGTGTACAAGGCACCACAAAATGGTGCTCTGAGCAGTGTGGGGTTGGGGCTGGCAGTGACAGTACCTGCCAACAACAGGACTGGGAGCTGATGCACACTAAAGAAAGGTGTGATGCCCTTTAGTGGTGCTTATTTGAGGGTTGGTGCAAAGCCAGTTGGGAGGACTTTGGACCCAGGGCAAGAGTGCACTTAAGTTTTTGCTTTGAAGAAGACAAGCCTGCCAGACCAAAGCTTTGTAGGCCTGGTGTCTAGTTGGCTTGTTTATAGATATGAAGTTGCTTCATAAACTTCTATAAACTTCAGTGCAGGGAGCTTTATATTGACTGGAGGAGATGGAAAGGAGACAAAGAGATGTAGGACTTTGGCAGGCTCTCCTCCTTTCTGCTGATACAGGACCGATCCCTGTTGCATGCTTATCAGTGCTTTGCCCAGGCTTGTTGGAAATGCACTGGTAGCACATTTGCTTCTTGATGCTTTTTCCCTTGGCCTGCAGATCACATTCCTCCTCACTGCACCCAGCACGTCAGCACTTCTCCAGCCCTCAGCTGCCTGAGTGCTCTGTGCCAGGTCTGAGGCATGGTGCAGGACACCTTTCCCACTGCTATGTCTGCACCAAGAGTGGTATTTTCCCAGTTTAACTGCTGGACTCCGGGAAAGACTTTGAGCTAACTTGTAAGCCCCCTTCTCCCCATCTGTCCTGAGGCTATTCTCTACTTGCTTATCAGTCACACTGTTCTTCTGTGGTCTGGTGGTAACTACAAGAGCTCTGCTGGACTTCACCACTTAGGTGCAGGTAAACCATGTGGCTGTTTGAGGGGGTGAGAAGGCTCCCTGAACCTTGGGTGCCAGCTGCTGCGTGAGGGTCCCCAAATACCCAGAGCAGACAGGTCTGTGCAGAGGCTCAGGGTGGCACGTCCTCTGGGCTCAGGTCCCTGGGGTCACAGTGTGGGTTACCTACGGTACTTGGGAGACCAAGGGGACCCCAGAGGAGCAGGTCTGAAAGGTACAGACCTTGTCCACAGCAGCCTCCATGTCTGAGAACCAAAGCACACCTCACCTCCCTGAATGCCATTCCCCAGAGATTTCAGAAGGTTTAGGTGGCTTTATTTTTAGTCTGGAAATTTGGCATTCTAGCCCCAGACCTGCTGATTTCCGGTTGCCTGTCTCTGCACCTCCAGCCTGCTGTGAGACTGTCACATTTCCATAAACAAATGTGTCCCTACCAGAGCACAATCTCGCTGTTCTAATTACAGATGGAGTTATTAACATTTACTGGTGAGAAAACAAATGAACGTACTTGTGTGCTTACGTCGTTCTGTTGGTGAGCTCAAGCATCCGCTTTATTGATTTATATTTTTCTGCAGGCGTTTCTCAGGTCACCTCCTCGTGTCTGGCTGACATCAGTGGTGTGGCTGGAAGAACACAGACACTTGCCTGTGTCAGTGCATCTGTCTCCCAGTTAGCCAAGGCTGTCCAGCTCCTGCGTCACTCCTGTCTGAGTCCCAGCACAGTGCTTCTTCTTTTTTCTTTCCCCTCGATGCCAGGGGTTTGGCAGAGGACGTGAGTGCTGAGTATGAGGGGCAGAGACTTCAGGGTGAGCTGGTGAGAATGGGAAATGCTCTGTTTGGGAAGATCTGCAGTGCTGTTTCTGTTGTCTGCCCTGGCCTTGCAGTGCTGCAGCAGAGTTCAGTGGGACAGGCAGCCTCCTCAGCAGGCACCTCGCAATCCCCTGCCTGCAAGAGCCCCTCAGACCTCTGCTGCATGTCACCCCCTGCCAGATCGTGGGATGACTCCCTAAGTATCCTGGTGCACACTTTGCAGCTAGAATCATAGCAGTGAAGGACTAAGGCATGTGATCTTGGCCTTCCCAGCCTCATTCTGCCTTTTTTTTCCTCCTTGGATGGATGGAAGTGTGGAGGCTTGTTTGGCTGCTGTTTGGGTCCTCATTTGGGCACCCATCTGCAGGCCAGGGACAAAAACAAGGAGGAAGAGAAGTCCTGCCCTGCTGAGGCCACCAAGCTCTCAAGAACAGCAGTTCTCAGGGCTGTGTTTGCACAGGGCTTAACAGGCAGAACCTGGGGCTGCAGCACCAGGATGTGCTTTAGGGACTTCAGGAAGCTGTATCCCTCTGCTCCTGGCACATGTTGGTGAAAACATGGGACACTGGGTATGCTGGTCCTGCTGAGGAATGTAGGGAATGCTGTGGGGCAGGGAACAAGCTTCTCTGTGGATGGGAGAAGCTTCCTCTCTTCCTCCTTCCTACTGTTAATAGAGAAGGGGATGGGATCCAGAATTGCTCAATAAGGGTCAAAAATGCCTTTTGGCAAGCCTGTCTTCGCTGTTCCGAGGAAGTCAGCATTAATTATGCAGAGTGCAGGAGGGGAAGCCTCTGACCCTGCGTGGAACCTGGTTTGATGTCCTGCTCTTACTGTGTCTTTGGCCCCACTCTATACTGTGATGACAAGCCATGCTTGTGCTCAGGAAAGGGCTTGGATACCTTGTGCTGGTTCCCACCACTCCAGCCTCACAGCAACTTCCTACCAATTCCCTGCACCTTGTCTCTTGATGCCCAGGAGCTCATGCTGATGTTGGCACCTCAGCCCAGGTTGAGCCAAGCTTGTCCTCACCTAGAGCCTTTAAGGGGAAGGAGGGATGAGGAAAGGCACCTTAAACCACGTTCTGGTGCAGCACAGTTTGTGTGGTCAGAGATGCTCCTTTAACTCGTGGTGGCAGCATGAGGTGTAAGGAAACATGCAGGGTCCTTCCCTAGAGAGGGACTCTGGGATCAAAACAGAAAGCTTTACACCACCTTCAGTGTGTATTTGAGTTGGGGAGAGCAGCTGTTGCTAGAAAAATCCCCTTATCCCTTCCACACTGCTGGAAGGAATTTCCTTTCATAATTGGAAACTGTGCCTCTGTACCATAAGACTGTGTGTGCTGCAAGCACCACCTTTCCTCCCTGCCTGTGCTTTGATGGAAACACTGCACCCACCATCACCTGCCTCCAGGGACAGCCCTGCACCTTGCAGCACTGGACGCATTGGAGCGTGCCCTGCCTGGCTGAGGCTGGGGGCATCTGAGACCAAGGTGCAAACCAAATGCAAGGAAAGAGCTATTGCCATGCCCGTGGGTTGCACTGTGCCTGGGAAAACCAGCCAGTCTCTTGCTCAACTGAAAGAGTCCTGGGAAAGGCCTTTGAAGGATACTAAGTAGGCACTATTGATGAAGACTGCAGAGTTGGTTGCCAAAGCTTTTTCTTAGTTGCCTAATTGGTGGTGTAACCCCAGAAGAACCCTGGTGAGTCTGACCTGAAGTTATAACCTGCTGCCAGATATTCTGGCAGCCAGGAGAACTAGAAGGGCACAAGTGCTCTGAACATTTCTGTGAGCTTTTCCCAGCTTCCCACACACCTGAAGTGCCTCTGTCTCCATGGGGAGCCCCTTGTGCTTACCAGCTGGGTGGGAGGTTGCATAACTAAGGATGGTGTGGACTGCTTCTGTACCTCCTGACTCAGCTGCTCATGAAAAGGCAGTGTAAGCCTTGGGCATATGCCACATCTTTTCCACTGCTGGGTGTTCTGGTTGAGTTACTGAAGAGGTTAGGAAGGTTTCTATCCAGTCCATCCTCTAGGCTTCAGGGAAAAAGTATATCTCTGGGACCTGTCTCTCTGAAATGTGTCTTAATTACCTATAGGCTTGCAGAATTTGTCTTCAGGATGTAATGGTTTGTATAAATAATGTTTAGATAGGGTTGTGGGCAATTTGAGCATATGAGCCTCATTTCTTTTAAGAAAGACAACTGAAAAAATGGGGCTATAAAACATGCAAGAATGAGGTAAATAGTTTGGTGTCTGCAGAGGAAAATCATAGTTCCCTGTTCTGTTGCAAGTCTTTCAATACTGTGGTAAAATAACAGCATCTGGCAAGCTTGTGTAACTTGCTTGGATGTTCAGAAAACCTCTGAAATTTCTTACAGAAAACTGTCTACTGGAGGAGATGTAGAGTTCTGGCTCAAAAATTGGCTGAGGTTCCATGAAGTCAAGGAGTGAAGTAGCAATTTTAGTGTGACAATAGCAGAGTGATGAGGTCCTTTGCTATTAATGACCCAGAAAAGGTAATGTGCAGCAAGGTACTTAAAATCTGCCAATACCCTTGAGTCATTCAGATTTGTCAAGAGGAAGTGACTCCAAAGTGACACCATGTGTAGTGAAGTGGTGTGAGAAGATGAGAAGCATGTGCAGCCAGGTGTATTGGAAGGAGTGATTTGCTCTGGGACATGGCTGGCTTCTAATTTACTTTGGCTACTCAGGGCAGGGGGATTGCAGGCTGATGACAGAGATGCTTTTCCTCAACATTCAAAGATGCTGTCAGCAAAGTAAATCGTGCTCAGCCACATGAGGAGTAGTGTGAGAAGAGATGCTGAGAGCATCAGGGTGCTGTTCTGGCAGTCAAGGTCATTTCCCTACCCAGATGTTGTATGTGGTTGTGATCACCTTTCCAGAGGGTCAGAAGAAAGAATGTGTTAGGGGGTGTGTGGGCGAGTGGTTAGAGCTAGAAGACATCTTGTGTCCTGGGAAGGGGAGAGCACTTAGTAGTGAACTTAGTAGGTCTAGAAAAAGCAAATGCTTTTCTTCCTTTCCTTTTTCCACTATACAAGGAGAGCTCAAGGCTGCGGTGTTACAGTAGGATTGTGGTCTTTACTCAAAATCTGGAACTCATTGCTAAAAGTTTACAAGGTTCCCAAAAAGAGGATTGAGAGATATTTCTGTTTTCATGCAGTTCATCTAGATTGCATTTACGGAGGGGTGTAACCATTCATGCTCCAAAGTTTGTGATATTCCTTTGAGTCTTATCTCATCATTTTTTCCCATCACTCCCCTAGAGCTTTTGAGTCTCTAGTTCAACCAGGGTGAGTTATCCTGTCTTCCCAATTTATTCCCAACTGTGATCTCATGGCTTGGCTTGTTTTTCTCCTGCTTTTCTGCTCCCTTGTTCTGCACTAGGCAGCCCTACTCCACCTCTGCACCTGTGAATTATGTCTTAACAGGCTGCTTTGTGGCTTTTCCAATTTGGCTGACCCCCCTCTCAATGCCTGTACCCAGCTGGGCTTTTGCTTCTCGGGCTGCCCTTTGTCATCTGTGCTTCATCTGGTTTGTAGCTGTGCACCCGTTGGGGCTGAGCAGGGAGGGATCACTTGGAAGCAGAGCTCTCTAGGTCACCGCAGCAAATCGTTCTGTGGTCATCATCCAGCTAGTGTTGTGATGCTGATAAATCTCTGCAGCCAGGCAGGAGATGGCCAGGATTATACACGTGAGCAGGAGGTAAGAGCCCTGCATCCCCTCTGCTAATGTCACCAAACAATGCAGAGCTTGAAGGACAGTGGTGGTGGCAGCTTTCTCATCCTTTGGGCAGGCCATGGCATTTCTGGGGAAAAAACAAACCCAGGCATTGCCCAGAAGTGATACTGTGCTATCCAGCCTTTCTGTGTGGTTCATGGTAGTAGTGAAGGATTTGGGGTGGTTTGTGGATGCTGGATTAAGAGGAATTGTTTAGGGATCAAAAGCCTATTATCTTCCTGTTATCACTGTTCCTTCTGCAAGTGATGGGATCTTCTCAGCCCTGTTCCAAAAAGTGGTTGTGTTTCTGCTGTCACCGTGTCCTTCTCTGAGTTGTTCAGTTCACACTGATCATTGTTACCGTAGTCATCTCTGTGTTTCTTATGGAGCTGCTCTGCACAGGAGGACCTCCCCATGTCCAAGCAGTGATGCTGACCTGCATGCCACTGTGCATCTTCTAACAGTTCAGGGAAGGCACTGAAATAAACAAAATATTTGACCAACTGAATAGTTGAGCCCACACCTCCTTTCTACCCTGTGTGCTTGCATCTAAATGGCCTCCAAGTCAGAGGAAGGAGAGGAAACAAGCAGGGGGTGTGACCAGCCCTTGATGGGTGCCCTGGGAGCTGGAGGCTGAGGCCTGCAGTGAAGAGAGGGTGATGATTCAGCCTAATAAAGCTAATGGCTTTATGCAGCCAGGCAGAGGAAATTGTGGGATCATGATGCAGCAACTGTCCTATAGCAGTTTGTTTCTATCATCCAGACGTGACTTCATGCCCCATCCACCCCACCCTTTCACTTTTTCCTGTACCTAAATGCTTCTTTTCCTGCTGAGGAGGGGGAGCTGAGACACCATGTTCTCAGGCAGAAAAACTGTCTGTGAGGCAGCTGTGCCCCAATGGTGTGAGAGTGGACAAACAGGGAAGGGAGTTCTGGGACTCCATGGTGGGACCATAGCTGCTGAAGCATATGGGTTCTTCTGGCACCACCAAGCTCAGCAGGCTTCACAGATGACCTTGTCCCTGGACACTGGTCCCAGGAAAGTCCTTTAGCACAGAGAAGCCCAAGCTGGCAGGAAAGGTTGGCCCCCAACTCCAACAGGGCTACATTGTCATCAAACCAGCGCACGTCTAACCAGCTCTTTCTCTCCTTTCCCCAGGGAAGATGATGAAGCTGTAGAGATGCTTCCCTACGTCATCGCCACGCTGGGCTCAGTAGGGTCCCCCTGCAAAACTCCCACATGCAACAACAACAACAGCACTACCAAGGACTACTGCTACAGTGCCCGCATCCGCAGCACTGTGCTGCAGGGGCTGCCCTTCGGTGGCGTGCCCACCGTCCTAGCCCTTGACTTCATGTGCTTTCTCGTAAGTCTACCTGCTGTTGCTTCAACACCTTCTCCCCTAATTATGAAACTAGGACAGTGATCAGATGATTAGGGTTGAGGGCCCCAATGCCATCCCTGACTTAGCTGCTGGCTGACATTCCGGCCGTGATCGTGTCTCCTAGACACTGTGGGCTTAGCCACTATTGACTTAGCTCCAATACCACCACACTGAGCCCCATGGAAGGGTGTTGCAGCCATAGGGATGGGGATGATGTTGCATCAGTCCTGCATCCCAAAACTCCCATTTATGTTGCCAAGTCGCTGCAGCTTTATCCAGCCAATGGCTTTGCACATTCCTCCTTAGAAGCTGTGGGACCACAAATGATATAGCTGTAATTTTGACTTCAAGGAATCTCAGGGCTTTTTGATCCTATGGAATTACCTTAGTTACTGTGTGTTGCATGCTGGACATCTGCCTCCCACAGCTATTCAGATAGTCTGATTTAGGGAGAACTTGTGGTCCTGGGGAACTTGTGGTCTCAGTGTGCTCTTCACTGGGACTCTGTCCCCTCCTACCCTCCTTGTTCCTGTGGCTCTGCATGCAGAGGACAAGGACAGATTTGGACAATGCATTTTCTCACAGCTTCTCTTTTGGTCTCTTTCAGGCACTGTTGTTTGTCTTTTCAATTCTGCGTAAAGTTGCTTGGGACTATGGACGCCTGGCCCTGGTGACTGATGCTGACAGGTAAGCATGGGAGAGTGGCGAGGGAATAAGGTATGAGTAGTGCCCTTCTTTGCTGTGAGGCAGAAGGGATAAATCCCATTTTGTGTGCCTGAGCAGCTGGAGAGGAAAGGCAAATGTGCCAGTTGCATCCCCTGAACTCCAGGAATAGGAAGAAATCCCCACTTACAGGCTTTTTCGTTACAGCATCCTTCTCCCAACACATGGAGTGGTCCCTGCTGGCTCCATATCGCTTTATGGTCCCTTCAGTGACAGTGATGTGCAGGGGTTCTTACAGAGGAACAGCAGATGGAGGGAGGAGAGAAACAAGAGGTCACAGGAAGGGTGAGGGCTGGCACAGTAAAGGCTTTATTAAGACTCTGAAGGTGTCTTTGTGACTCTGCAGGATGCAGTTCTTGTTAAGAGCACTTGACAGTAGTATGCTGCTTTTCCAGGTGTGATACTGCTGTGCTGATGCAAGCTTAGCTCACATCCCAAGTGCTGATAAATTGATCTGGGTGTGGATCCTTCCTGCCCAATGCATTTGTGGGCTACAGTGTCTGTCAGCAAAAGCCAAGGCCCACTGGGGATGGAAGTTCTGCAGCAGAGGGACCATTCCCTGCACAGCACTAGAAAGAGTTGTTTTTTCCCAGCATCAAACCAGGAATTCTCCTAGTTTAAATAAGTGGTCCTGAATAGGGTTAAATAAGCAGCTGTGTCCCTGTGGCTCTTCTGCCCATCATTTCCTGGTCTGGCTGGGGAAATCAACTGTACAGAGGTAGTGGAAGGGAAACAAGGAGAAAGGAGTAATCATAGGAGACCTCAATGGTGGCAGGGGCAGCAGGGTTTAGCAGTCTGGATCCAGGTGCTGGCAGGAAGCTGTGGGAGGCGGCACAGCTCTGAGGCAATGCTTGAGCACCTTGGGTGCAAGGGAGTGCAAGCAGTGGCTGTAGACAGAAAGGCAGAGGGATGTCAGCTGTTTGGAGAGGGAGAGCTGGTAAGCACAGAGAGAGGGACAGGGTGGCTGTGGATCAGTGGGACTGTGGTCGCAGGAAGGAGTCCATGCTGCTTGGCTCATCTGTGGGGTAGGATGAGATTTTCAGGAGGGAGTGCATTGTGTTTGTTGCCTGTGTGGGGAGGAGATATATGGAAGGGGAGCTCAGATGGCAGCAAGGCAGTCCCTGCAGTCTCTCCTACCTGACCGTGTCACTCAGGAGCTCCCTGCAATGTCCATGGTATGGAGCCAGGTCACTTTCCCAGTGAAGCCTTCAGCTGGCAGCAAAGCATTCTGCCCCTGGACCAGTGGGTATTCCAGATTGCTGTGACTTGAGGCGTTGCTGGGCTCTGGAAGGAAGTTCTTCTCCAGCCTGACCACTGGCAGGTTTCTGTTCTTCAGGATGATGGGGAGCCATGTTGGATGCATAGTTCCCTGCAAAAGAGGAGAACTCAGCACCTACTCCAGTGGTTGTAATCTCTCCCTTTCTGTTTCTGTGCCTCCAGGCGCCGACGCTGGGAGACGGAAAGAGAGGAGCGGGAATAGTATGTTGTTTTTTCAGGGTCTCATTTTTTCTCTTTTTCTTGCTCACAACCTCTCTCTCCTTTTTCCTTGCAGCTGTCTTGCTTCTGAACTAATCTAAATGGCTGGGAGTTTGGGCATGAACTTCTGTCTCTCAGTGGATTTGTGCTCTTTCCCTCCCCTTTGTGTCATCCACTACCACAGCTGAATGCACCCTGATTTTCTCCTAGTAGCCCTTAAATGTTCCTTGGGAGCAGCAGTGCCAGGGAGCTCTCAGTTCTGACCAAGGCAGAGGGTGCTGTATCACATGCCCTGCTCTACCTGCTTATGCTCTCTTTGCTATCCTGCCTTATGATGGAAGTAAACAAACCTGCTTGCCTGAGCCCACAGTACACTCAGGTCACTCAGGTGCAGGGGAGGCTACTTTGTCTGGTCCTTCTTGTGCCAGGTTGCCACAAGAGCTGTTCCCTCACCATCTGCAAGGATAGGCAGATGCACAGAGGGTCTGGTAAGAGTACTGTCTTTCCTTTTTATCTCATGAAGCTGCTGGGACCAGGGCAACCTTTGGCTGTTGTCCCTTGCCACCTAAACTCACATGCTGCAAGGCAGCACCCTTGATTTTTTTCTCTCTTCCCCTGTGGAAGAAACCTTTTGCCTCAGTGCTGCTGAAAGCATCCTTCATCACCTTGGCCTAGTGGTGCCCATTAAGCCCTGCCATGGACTGTCCTCTCTGTTCTTACGTCTTTCTTGCTGCTTTTGTGCCTGAGAAAAGGTCATCATTGCCTGTGCCTTGCTGACTGGTTGGGTGGTGTGTGCTGCAGAGGGGGCAATCAGCTGGCAGTGCACAGCCTGCCATGGTCACTCCAGCCACATTGATTTGTATCTGAGGCCAGGGCAGCAAGCTGCAGCCCCCTTTTCTCACTTGCAAAGCAGGGGCCTGCTACTGCCTTAAAGGGGGTATAAGAATGTGCCTGTTTTTGCAGTTGATCCTTGCCCTCAAGAGCAGAGCAGTTGATGTTGTTAAAACAGAACTGGTGGTCACTGTGGTACATGGCACAGAGGGGACCTCTTGCTCATGCTTGACTACTTCACTAGTGGTTGGCCCTGCTTCAGGTGTGTCCGGCAACTTTTCACTGCTAACATCTTGTGGGGAGAGTAAGGCAGAGGTAGTAGAGCCATCATGCTCTGAGGATTTTTTAGGGGGCCACTTCATCTATCCTCACAGGTGCTTGTCTCTCTCCAGAGGGCCACTTCTTCCTGCTCCTGTTTTTCATTTGAGCTTGCCGGAGCCATCTGCTCCACACACACCACACATACCACCCCTAAAGCTACTGCATAAGATGGGACAGTGTTAGCAGCCAGAAGCCTCCAAAAACCTGCAGAACTTAGTGAGGCAGTCTCATTCTGTCTGTGCTCCTTCAAGGCTAATGGCACATTCCCATCCCAGCTGTTCTCTGCTGGGGAGTGCAGTGACAGGTGGTGGGTTAGGAACATGTATATGTCACCTGGTGCTCCCAGGCCCTGAATGTACAACATTGTTCTTTATGGGAGAGGGCATCCTTCTCTGATGTGTTCTCTTTCCCTGAGAATCAGCAAGTGCCTTTGTCCTGTGACTTGTCAGAGTTTGCAGGAGCCATCAACAATCTCAGCTGGCAACTCGGTCTGCACTGGGAGCAATCCACTTGCATCTCTGCGTATGAGGGAAGTGATCACAGAGCCCTGTGGGGCTTGCCAGCTGTGCAGTCACCTCCAGCTTCACACCCCAGCAAGGTCTTTCCACAGCATGCCTGGCCTGCCCTCTTGGAGCCTGTGATTCCTTTGGCCTGATGCTAGCTGTGCCTCAGACCCTGTCCTTCTCCTTCCCTGGCAGGGTCTGCACCAAACCTGCATCATGCAGGGTCCCACCTTAATCTTGTGATTTGGGGCAATCTTGCTTTCACCCACTTGCACTTTCAGTGCTTTGCTTTAAAAAGTCTCCATCTGGGTGCAGGTGCTGTTGGAGCTTCCTGTTCAGCTTTCCATCTTTGGCAAGGTTTTGCACTCTCTGTCTTCTAAACGCTTCAGGTCATCCTGATTATTGTCACTGCATCCCCCTGCACAGAGCTGATTTATCTTGGTTATCCAAAAGCTCGTGAAAGTTCATGGTGTCATCATGCTGGGCTTTCCTCAGGGCAGAAATTTCTCTTCAGCAGACATTCACCCTTGCTCCATGTGCCCAGCTGCAAGGCTTCTGTGATTATAAAGAGCTGAAGGTCTGAGAGCTGGGCCAAATCTGTCTCTGTCCCTCCAGCAGATCAGAGTGTTGGGCTGCACAGAGGCAAGGCTGCACACCACTGTCTAATCTGCACTGCTGTAGTCCCTGACCTTCAGCTAATCTCCTTTCCCTGTCTCTGTTACTTCCAGCAAGGAACTGGGGACTCAGCAGGTGCTGCTCTGCTCTGAGAGAGGGCATGTGTCACATCCACTTTCCTCCAGAATGCCCATGAGCATCTCTGCTTGTTCTCCTTCCCTTAGTGTCATCCACCTCCTCTCTAGCACTTGTCTCTCATAGCTGTTTCTCTGTGTTCTTGCCCATCTTACCCTCCTTGTACTGACTACAGGGAGACCATATTTTCATTTGTTTTTTTTTTCCTTTGTTTCTAGCCTTCAGAGCAGTCATATCTCTTCTTGCACCTCCAAGATCCCAGCCTGCTGTTGTCATCTTGCAAGTGCTATTTAATTTAGGTCTCTGGACCATTTTCTTACTTCCTTTTCCAGCTGCCCTCTGCCTCTGTTTATAGTGAGGGCTATTGTCAGCCTTGGATGCTTCTGCTGCAGGTTCTTCATCTAGGTCCCTGCCTCTGACTGGAATAAAGTGGTTTCATGATATTCACCCCTTTTGCTTTCCTGTCCTTTACCATGGAGACATTCACTTCCAGCTGTCTGCCCTGTTCCTGCTCAAGGGATTTCCAGGCTGGAGGCTCAGCTGAGGCTCAGAAGCAGGTTGCACTGAGCCTGGCTCCAGTCAGCTGCATTCTTCCTCCTGCACTGAAGAACTAAGGGTGAGGAGGACTGGTGTAGCAGCATGCAGCCCACCAGACTCCTTCCTTCCACTTCCTGAAGATGAGTGAGGTCCTCCAGGACAGGAGCAGCTCCCAGTGCCTCTCCAACTATGCCAGAGCCAGAGGGGCTGTGGCAGCCTCCAATTCTCGCTTCCTTTCTGCTGTCTAAACCCTGTGCTAAACAGACCTCACCTCTCCTCTGTGGCAGCCTCTGCCAGCCTCTCCTTGCAGGGACTGCCACATAGTATTGGGTGCCTTTCAGAAGGTGCCCAACAAGCAGCATCCATGGGCTAAGCCCATGGGCTTTGTCAGGCTCAGCATGCCATTGGAGGAGGGTTCTCTCTTTACTGCTACCTCTGATCTTACCTCTCTCCATCTCACCGGGTGCAAACTGACCTGAATTAACCTCTCGTCTCCTGGGTGCTCTTGGTTCCTGGCCAGGCAGCCTCTTGGCATCTTCTAACCTTCTCCCTCACCTCCCCCTTGTCATTTTAGCGTAGCCTCCGCCCTGCATTCCGACAACCACGACCGCTACGAGCGCCTCACCTCCGTCTCCAGCTCCGTGGACTTCGACCAGAGGGACAACGTGAGTAGCCACAGGAGTCAAACGCTCTGCCTTTGCGGGGCCAGGAACCCACAGCTTGGCTGGACCAAGGGCTCTGCAGAAGAAACACTTTTGTCTGTTCCTGGGCCTTAAGTCTCACATCCTGTAGTGTGTGAATGCAGTGTAGAGCTCAAGGAACTATGCAGCTCTTAGACATGTGCTTAAATAATAGGCTCTACATCACTGTGGCTTAACAGATCTGTCCAGCCTATAAGCTCAGCATTACAAATAATACTTACTTGCCAGCTCTTCCTCACACTGTGGTCTACCTCTACTGGGTTTTTCCTCGCTGAAGGGGAGGATAATGGGTGTGATGGATGGGGAGTGAAGCTCCCCCAGGCGTCCTTTGAGGAGCACTGCCATATCCTTACAGAGCTTCTCTTGTCTAGCATGATGGCTGAAGTACCTGTATGCTGAATTTTCTGGGTCTGCCATTGATTTGGAAAGCTTCCATATTAGCCAGGAGCCCATGGGTTGCTTGGAAGGTTGAGCTGCCAGTTGGTAGGGGACATCCACACAGCAGAGTCCAACCTGTGTTGTGCTCCATGGAGTAGCATTCTCACCTCCTTCACCTTGGCCCATCTGTGGCTCTGCACATCTGGTGCTTGTGCATGTCTGTGGAGGTGCAAGGACACCAGCCTGGTCCCTGAAACCTTTGAGGGGGGGAGCTGGGATAAAGGAACACGGTGTTGTTAAACTGTCCTATTTTCTTTTTGCACAGGGTTTCTGCTCCTGGCTGACAGCCATCTTCAGGATAAAGTAAGTGCCTCAGGACCTGTATGGGGGACCCACATGGGGAAAGAGGGGCAGTGCAGGGTTGTTGGGACACCCAGTGCAATATAGCTTCATGAAGTCACTGCTCTTGCTGCAGCCCCCTCTCTGAAGAGCACAAGTGAAGTTTGTCCTCTGGAGAGGACAAGCAAAAGCAGGACTACGTGAGGTATTCTAAAGCCAAAATAAGTGAATCACAAAATGGGTCTGTGAGAGAGGAGAGAACCCAGGCCCATGGCTGTCCCACGTCAGGGCCATCTCAGAAACACTGTCCACTGCTCTGCAAAGATACTCATCTCCCTGGCACTCTTGCTAAGGGCGCTGCTGTCTCAGGGATGGCTATGAGGAAGGCACTGGAGGATGCAGGAAGACACCCTCAGCTTGATGATGCACAGGAGCTGTCTCCCAAGCACTTCTATTCAGAATGCTGTGGGATAGCATCACTATTTGTATCTCAGCAGGGAAGGCAAGGTCCACCTGAAGGGTATAAGGTGTCCAGTTGCCTCTCCTGGGGAACAGGGATCAGGACTGCGTAATCATTGCACAGGCAGGTTTTTGCCCAGGCCACTTCAAGACTGAGTGCTGGGCTCCCAAATCCAGTCTGGCTACAGCTCTCTAGGGCAGAACAAGGGGTGCTGTGTGTGCTCAGATCAGGAGGGCAGCTGTGACTCTGTACCTTTCCCCAGCACTTGAGGAAGTGCAGAAAATTGCCTGACAGTTTTTCTCTCCCTGGCAGGGATGATGAGATCCGGGACAAATGCGGGGTTGATGCAGTGCACTACCTGTCCTTCCAGAGGCACATCATTGGGCTGCTCGTGGTTGTGGGCGTGCTTTCTGTGGGCATCGTCTTACCTGTCAACTTCTCAGGGGACCTGCTAGGTGAGAACAAGGAGCCTTTGGCTGGGCTGGGCCATCTGCTTTCAACACCGTGTTCCAGACCACTGGGTAGCAGTGGAGGGCAGGACAGCACTAACTGCTGTCTCACTTTGAGTGTAGTGCATCCACAGGGTCATCCTGTGTAGCTTGTGTTTTTAGGTATTCTGCAGGCGATAGTCTTGCTGTAGCTCACTCTAGTGGTGCTCTGTCCCACTCAGTATAACTGAACATGTTTGTGTCTGCCTCTTTCTCTCTAGAAAACAATGCCTACAGCTTTGGGAGGACAACTATCGCTAACCTGAAGTCTGGGTATGTATGGGCAGGGGTGGGATGGGTAACTGAGGCCCTCAAGGGGTGTTTTGTAAATGTTCACTTGCTGCAGAGCCTCATCTCCTTTAGGCTGTATTTCTGCCCTTGCTGTGAGGCTACTGTCCCTGCTCCAATTTCCAGGCTGAGCTCCTAGAATTTGGTTGTAGGCCATCTGTGTGCTATGCTAATACACTCATGGCCCCAGTGCCTTCAGGGCCTGACCAGCCATATTAGTTGTAGTAGCAACCTTGCATTGACCTTTGTGGTCTCCCTTGTGACAGGAATAACCTGCTGTGGCTGCACACCACCTTTGCTTTCCTGTACCTGCTGCTGACAGTGTACAGCATGCGCCGGCACACTTCCAAGATGCGCTACAAAGAGGATGACTTGGTGAGCAGGATCTGGCCACTCTCCCAGGCACATTTTCCCATGCCCTGTGGTCAAGTCAGGTAGCCTTGGAGGCAGTGCTGAGCACCTCAATTTCCACAGCAATTTAGCACTGTCATGATTTGGCTGTTTTTATTCTGCCTGGCCAAAGGCAGATCACCTCCAGAGCAAGCAGCCATGACTGCTTGTGGGGAAACAGGAGAGGCCTGCACTGGGTAAACTTGTGGAAGGACCCCATTCTTCCTTAGGGGTTGTTCCAGCTGCTTTTGCTGCCTTCATTTCTGAGAGGTAGCCGTGTTTCTGTTCAGGCACCTGCAGTGTAAGTCCCTAGCCTGCCAATCTGCAGTGCATCCAGATGCAGGATGACAACACCTAGCAGAAACACAGGAGAAGGAGAGCCCTGGTAGCTAGAATTGATGGGGCCACCCTTTTTCATCACTTTCACAGGTCTTGGGAGGGGATCTTGCTGCAACCAGATCTTTTAAACCATCCACACCTACCTGTCCTGTCCGTTCTTCTTTCCAGGTTAAGCGAACTCTATTCATCAATGGGATCTCAAAATATGCTGAGCCAGAGAAGATCAAGAAGCATTTTGAGTAAGTCTCACTGTGTCCCTAAAGACTGCTCTGTAACAGGGATGTTTTTATTAGGGTAGTACTAGTGTTATCTGGAATGGCAATAATACATTGAGAGCAGAGAGCAAAATCGGCGAATACCTTTATTTTGGGCCTCTCACTCTTATTTTTCTGCTATTTATCTGAATTTGAGTATCCTTTGTTTTGGGATATGCCCAGCTATCTCTTGCAGAGCCATAGGGGGTCAGTGTGGTAAGCAATGGAAAGGGCATGTCTTGAGTTGTAGTTGAGTTCACAGATGAGATACAGGCAGGAGGTGCTCAAGCAGTGACTGTGGGATGTTGTGCTGCTGCCCTGATCACAGTCTTTGTAGAAAGTATATCTGTTTAACAAGAAAATTAAATTCCTCTTCTGTCAGAACTTCACTGTCAGGACCATGTTTAGAAGCACCATGGGTAGAAAATAATTGCTTTGTATCCTTTGGGAACCTTTCTGCCTCTTTCTGATCACAAGTCTATGAGGGCAGAAAGGGGAGTGTGGGGTCAGAAAGGCTTCTAGCTGCTATAGGGCAAAAGTCCAGAAAGGCTCCTTCTGCCAAACCCTAAAGGACGTGGCATTTGCCCCGTATTTTGCATCCGCTGTAAGGGACAGAGAGAGCCCTGCAGGCTCCCCTGCAAACTCTTGGTATGCATCACAGCCCAGGACACTCTTCTCAGGGCCAGAGAGAAGTCCTGAACACTTGGAGTTTGCGTGAGGAGTACCTTTGGTGCCAGTTGTGATGAACTGATGCTTCTCATCCACAGGGAAGCCTATGCCAATTGCACTGTCCTGGAGGCCCGTCCCTGCTATGATGTTGCCCGACTGATGTTCCTCGATGCAGAGAGGTAACCTCTATTTTGGGAGAAAAGGCAGAATGGGCTGATGTTGCTGATGCCAAGTCTGGTGCCAAAGAGCTTTTATGAGTCACCCTCTTTCTCTCCTTTCTTCCTTCTCTTCCACTCTCGTGTTTCAGGAAGAAAGCTGAGCGTGGACGAATCTACTTCACCAACCTGCAGAGCAAGGACAACACGCCATCCATGATCAACCCCAAGCCCTGTGGGCACCTGTGCTGCTGCCCCATCAGGGGCTGTGAGGAGGTAGGGGAGAGCTGGAGGTGTTGGGCAGCAGTGGGTGTCCTGAGGATGGGTCCCCAGATCATCTGACCTCTGTCCTCCTGCTCAGGTGGAGGCCATTGAGTATTACACCAAGCTGGAGGAGAAGCTCAAAGATGACTACAAGCGGGAGAAGGAGAAGGTTAATGAAAAACCTCTGGGAATGGCCTTTGTCACCTTCCACAATGAGACCATCACAGCCATGTGAGTGCAGATGGTCCTGCCCTCCCCAAGGAGGTGACTTGTCCCAGCCTTTGCCTTAAATCAGAAGAACAGCAGCACTAAGGCATCCCCTCAGCTTGTGCCTGCCAGCCTTTTGTGTCAGCATGTCCCTTTTTCTCTTGTCCAGAATCCTGAAAGATTTCAACGCTTGTAAGTGCCAGGGCTGTGCATGCCGTGGGGAGCCCAGAGCCTCCTCCTGCAGCGAGTCCCTCCATGTCTCCAACTGGACTGTCAGTTATGCTCCTGACCCACAGAACATCTACTGGTGAGCAGCTCTGTATGGTTCAGTGGCCCTGCCAGTGGGAAAGGGGTGCACCCTCCCGTTCTCCCTCTTCATCTGCTCCTCTGGTAACTGAGGGAGTTGATCTTGCTGAAGCCCAGCCTGGCTGAGCTAGAGATCTGATCTGACTGGGAGGGGGAAAGCCTTGGGCTGGCACCCCAAGTGCTGTTTGCCAGGCTGGGTTGTGGTGCACATGCAAAGCCCCACACCTGGCATTCTACCCTGTGCAGCCATCCTGATGCCCTCTTTTTCCCTCCCAGGGAACACCTCTCCATCCGTGGCTTTATATGGTGGATCCGCTGCTTTGTGATTAATGTGGTCCTCTTCATCCTTCTCTTCTTCCTCACCACTCCTGCTATCATCATCACCACTATGGACAAGTTCAATGTCACCAAGCCCGTGGAGTACCTCAATGTAAGGACTTTGGAGACAGGTGCAGGGTGGGTAACACAGGAACCACCCCAATGCACAACATCCTCTGCAAAGCTGGGGATAGGGAGAGAGATTGCCATTGTTCCCTGGGTCCTGTCAGCCTGACCATGAGGGAAGTGCTGAGCCTGGACAGGGTGCAGTGGCAGTCACAGTGCTGGGGCCTTGGTATCAGCAAAGACAACTGTACCTGTGACTGGTACAAGAGCTGGTGCACCATGTAACATGTGATTTCTTCTGTGCCTTGTTGCAGAACCCAATCATCACCCAGTTCTTCCCCACCCTGCTGCTGTGGTGCTTCTCTGCTCTTCTGCCCACCATTGTATACTACTCTGCCTTCTTTGAAGCACACTGGACCAGGTAAGGACAGCCAGAACCTCTTCTTACCTTCTCAGTGAGCTGATTGGCTGCTAGACACTTCTCACTGACATAAAGCTATGGGCTGGATCTTTCTGCTTGAATTTCTGTCTTCCACTCCAAGCATGGTGTTATGTTGCACCTCTTGGGCACCTGGGGACTGCTCTGGACAGCTGTTCTGCTACTCTTTAGCTGTTGTTGTTCAGCATGGTTGTCTGAGCAGAGCTTGACTGATCTACAAGAAGAAGAAAGCTGGGAGGAGTTGGGGCTGGACGCTATGAGAAATGCTAGTAGAGAGGGAAATCTTGGCTCAGGTGAGCAGGCAGGGGTGGTGTGCCAGTACCATGTGTAAGATGTAGCAGTTCCAAGGGAAAATTATTTGATTTGCTCTGGCTTCTGGTCACAAGGAAGGCACTTGAAGTGCAGAGCACTAGAAGTGTGCTGCCTGTGAGGCACATTCCCCACAGGACGTACAATGTAAACTTTGTTTTCTGGTCTGTGTTGCAGAGACTGGTGGGGAGGGTGTCACCAGCTCTTGGATTGCAGGTCTGGGAAAATGATTGCAGAGCCCGTGAGATAAGGGAAAAGGAGTGGAGACTCAGTAATGGATTTCAAATATGCTGGAGGGAAAGGAGGTGTATTCATGTACTAGGAACAGACAGGGTGGGATTTAGATTAGGTACTAGGAAGTGCTTACTGATGGAAAGCCACTGGGAGCACAGCTTGTGTGGCTGGTGGGGTGAAAGGTTAACAGCCTCTCTGTCCTCAGGTCTGGAGAGAATAGGACAACCATGCACAAGTGTTACACCTTCCTCATCTTCATGGTCTTGCTGCTGCCGTCGCTGGGCCTGAGCAGGTAGGGGTTGTGGGAAGGGAAGGCAAGTGCAGAGATGTGGAGCACAGAGAGGGTTGAGGTGCACCCTGATTGTTCTCTTCTTTTTACAACATCGTTTCCTCACTGCACTGGTGCCCTGGCCACCATCCCCTCGAGAGACTGGTGTTTAATTTTAGTTGAGGGAGAACAGGCCAACCCATGCATGACTGGGTCTCTAGGACTTTATTGACTCAATCTGCAGACACATTGACATATGCCATGGTGTTACAAATAATGCAGCAAAAGTTGGCATGGTAGATGAGTACGTGTGAAAAGACTGCTCGACATCTGCTGGTGAAGGAGGCATTCTCCACCTCTCTGCTCAGTGTGCAGTCCATTTTACACAAAACTAGTAAATTCCCCCTTTAAGCCAGAACTTGAATAGGTTGCGCTGCTTGGCTGGGTGGGGTAGTGTGGGTACAGAAGTGCTGATCTGTTTGGGTGTATGCCTCAAATCTTCCTGCAGAGTTTATAGAATTGCCTCTGGGAAACACGGATGCACCACCTGCCAGCCATTGGTGTGGGCTCTAGTGCTAAACAGGGGCCAAGCAGGGGAACAGTGTGAGGAAGAAAAAACTGGGGAGTGGGTGAGGGACAGGGAACTCTAACTGTGCTAGTTAATTCTTTACATATTGTGGGGTCAGGGATCTTTAAGATCCCACCTAAATTCCATATTTGAGATACAGCCTGTCAGTGGTGATGTCAGGCAGCTTCTGAGAATAGACAAATCCTCTGATAGTGGCAGAAGAATAGTCCTTCACCCCACTGGGTGGCTACATGTTTGCAACACAGATTTAAAAAAAGCCTTGTTGCGTGTAAACTTGCATTTTGAGCAGGTGAATGGTCTCAGAAGGTTTGCATTTTGACCACAAAACAGGCTGTGCTTCCTTCTGAGGAGTCAATCCCCCTGCTGTTGCCTGTTGAGTTCTGTACTCCACCAGTGCCAGAGTATTGAATAGTTTTATATTAAAAAATCAAAATTGAGGAAAATGGGATTTGTTTCTTCTAAGTGATTTTTTTAAATCTCTTGTTGGAGGGTACCTTGTACCTAACCAATTTCTTCTGTAGAGTCAGTCATCTGTTCTTACATGGATATTGTGCCCAAACAGAGGAGAGAGGAAAAATATTGATAGGATCAGGGTAAAGGAATAAGAACACACATGAATGGGAAGCTTTACATCCCTTTTTGAGTGTTGCATTTTTTTGTTCTGTTGGGTTTTTTTCCAATGTCCACTTTACATAATTACAATATCCAGTTTACATAATTACCAGTCTATGGTCAGAGCTTTGGATCCTTCTAGAGCAGCTTCTACATATTTGCCATGTGCATTTCTGTCTGTCACTGCTTCTGATGGTTCATCTTTCCTTCTTGCCTTCTTCCCCCACAGCTTGGATGTATTTTTCCGCTGGTTGTTTGACAAAAAATTCCTTGCTGAAGCTGCCGTGCGATTTGAGTAAGTGGAGTTGAGCAGAAAGGCTTTGTTTACAGTGGGAGGTGGTTCTTGTCGGCATCCAAAGGTTATGGGGGCTCCCAGCTGCTGCCCTGCAAGGAGAGAGCATCCTTTGCAGCCTGCTCTTGCTGCATCTCCCCAGGTGTGTGTTCCTGCCAGACAATGGGGCTTTCTTTGTCAACTACGTTATTGCCTCTGCCTTCATCGGGAATGCCATGGACCTGCTGCGCATCCCTGGTTTGCTCATGTACATGATACGCCTCTGCCTGGCCCGCTCGGCGGCCGAGCGGAGGAACGTCAAACGAGTATGTAGCGGGGCTGAGGGATGGGGTGTGCCCTGCGCCCAGGGAGGGACGTGCTGCCATGGGACCCCCATGGGACTGGCCCGGTGCTGTGTGTCGAGCTGGGTGTGTTGCACACACCCGCTCAGCTCTCACGGTGCTCCTGCTGATGGGTGTCCATTCCCTCCTGCAGCACCAGGCCTACGAGTTCCAGTTTGGGGCTGCTTACGCCTGGATGATGTGCGTCTTCACTGTAGTCATGACATACAGCATCACCTGCCCCATCATCGTCCCTTTTGGTAGGCAATATCCCCCTGCCTCCTTGTGCCAGAGATGGAGGGGACGCAAGAAGGCTGATGTGGGGGAGATACTCCCTCTCAGCCTAGCAAAGAGGCTGATGCCCCACTTGTATGGCTTTCTTCCCCTTCTCCCAGGGCTCATGTACATGCTGCTTAAGCACCTGGTGGACCGATACAACCTGTATTATGCTTACCTGCCTGCCAAGCTGGACAAGAAGATCCATTCAGGGGCTGTGAATCAGGTGGTGGCAGCCCCTATCCTCTGCCTCTTCTGGCTTCTCTTCTTCTCCACAGTGCGCGCAGGTGAGCGCTGGGTTGGCATGCCAGCCCTTAGCCTCCTACTGAGCCACTTCCCTGGCCAGGCTCTGATTCTGGCAGCCTTCAGCCACGGAGCATGGTCACAGTCCTTTTGACACTGCCATTTTGGTTTTCCTTTGCCCCAGGGTTCCTGGCCCCCACATCCATGTTCACCTTTGTGGTCCTCGTGATCACCATTGTGATCTGTCTGTGTCATGTCTGCTTTGGGCACTTCAAATACCTCAGCGCTCACAACTACAAGGTGAGGCAGAATGGTTGGGTGCGGGACCCTTCTCCTTCGTAGCACAGCTCAACCATAAGACCACAGGGACTCTGGGGGGTTCCAACCTGCTCTTCAGCAGAGCCTGTCAACCCTGATTTCACAGAGGGGATAGTCCTGAGGCTGTCTCTGGTGCCTGTATACTGCTTCTGAGGTGGGACAGCAAGTATGTTGCCCTGGCAGTCTCAATTACTCCTTTTCTCTCCAGATTGACCACACAGAAGTGGATGCCATGGACAACAGGCAGAATGGGAGACCTGCCACCAATCTGCCGGCTCCCAAATCAGCTGTGAGTCACTATCCCCACCTCTGTGCCCTGGCACACTCCTTACCTGAGTTTGGAAAGGGGGAGGTAACTCCCTGTCTGAGTACCTCACTCCTCACTTCTCATTTTTCTGAGTCAGCACCTGGATCCTCCCAGTGAGGGTGGGAGGCAACTGTTGGGCCCTGCGCCCCTCACCTGCTCTGGGTGATGAAGTGTAACCCCCACACACGCACCTCTTTCCCGCTGCTCCTCAGATGCTGTGCCTTTACTTTCCGTCTCTCTTTCGGCTGGGACAGTGAATCCAGCCGGGTCAGTCTCCCTTCTCATTCTGCATCTTTGCACGCTTGCACGCCAGCAGAGGCTGTCCCCCACCGGGTTTGTCCTAGTGCCAACACAAAGGGGTCTCTGTGGACATTGCATTGAAGGCCATGGAAGTGCTTTGGGGACTCTTCTCTCCCCTGCCAACATTCTGAGACTCCCAGAGTCGGTTTTCAGATCTTCACCTTGGCTCAACTGGCTCACTCCAACTGCTTCCTTCCACAAGGTGGTTGTAGTGGGGGTCTACACAGTGCTGCAGAGATGGGGTAAAGCAGAGCCTCCTGCTTCCTCAGGAGAGAAGGGCTGGGGTGTGCACATGTAATCCAGGCTCCTTCCTAGTCTCCAGACACCTAAAAGCAGCAATATTTTGCCAAAAGGAGAATCCCTATAAGAGGCAGGCAGAGCTTCAAGGACACATCTACTAACAAAAAAGGGAGTGCAGTCTTCCAGTTCACATGGGCTCCAAAGAGCCTGAGAAGCCACATTCTTTCCCAGCCCAGGTGTCCTGTCCCAGAATGCTGGGGTTTGAAACACAGCCAGTGTTTCAGGGCCAAGCTCCTCTCTTACACCTTTCCTGGTATATTCCATGGAGTCTGGATGCTTCCTTGCCCTCCCAGCATATCCCCACGCTCAGCCTCATGCATGGTGCTTAGTGTGCTGTGCTCTGCTTCCGGGAGGAGTTCCCTAGACTCACACGTGTTTCTGCTCTCTCTCCCTGCCCCTTGCCTGCCCCATGGCTGGCCCTGACAGAAGTACATCGCCCAAGTGCTGCAGGACTCCTCACCGGAGGGCGAAGCGACAGAGTCGGAGGAGCAGGGATCGCAGGATGAGGAGCTCATCAACGCAGATGGCATGAATGACACAGATTTCCAGTCGTGTGAGGACAGCCTGATAGAGAATGAGATCCACCAGTAGGGACCTCGAAGGGCGGGAGGGGAAGCAGGCCCAGGAGCAGGGCAGGCTGTGCACACGGAGACCTGGGAAGAGGCACCTGAGGGTGCTGGCTACTGCCCTCGCCCTCCCGCCCCCAGGGCCGCTGCCTTCTGTGAGGGCAGAGGTCCTGCTGCAAGCTCTCCATCTCCCTGCCCTTCCACCCCTGCGCCAGCCCGGCTGCTCGGCAGGCATGCTCTTTACTAGCTACCTTCTTCAACGCATCCCTGGACCCCAGACTCCCAGGGGCTGGGGAGGAGGGGGACCGTAACCCCTGCGGTGCTGCCCTGGACCTGCAGGGAGGAGGAAACCTGGGTGCTTTGTGGGAAGGGGCATAAGGGGAACATTTGTGGTCTTCTGAGCAGGCAACTGTATCCCCTGTCTTGCTGGTGAGAAACACTAATAATTTATTAGATTTACAGGAAGGTGATAAATGAAAAACTTCAGTCAGTCTATTGGAAACCCCACCCAGGGTGGGGTTGGCTTTTGTTGCACCTTCTCCCTGTGCCTGCCCGTGCTCTTTCTCAACTGCTTCCAGCGTTCAGTTGGTGCAGCATCCCAGGAGCTGGTCCAGGCCCAGGGCTGGTGACAGGCTTCCCCCTCACCACAGAGATGGTGATGGTGACAGCCTGGCTTCGTGGTCAAGGGTGGCATCACGCTGGGGAAGGGGTACTGGGTTGGCATGAGCTAGACAGGCCCTCGCAGGGGTGCTGAGGGTGTTTCTCATGAGCAGGAGAAGGCGCAGGCAGCCTCTCCCCCAGGTCCTGTTCCCTCCTCCCCCAGGGGCACAGGCAGGGGTTTGCAGCATCATTTGAAGTGGCATTTTTCTTTGCACATTTTACTCCCCTTTCAAACAAATCAACCTGACCCCCCATGTGGTACTGCAGCCCCCCTTTTGCTGCCCTGTGTCTGCACAGCAGGGTCAGGCTTGGGGGTGGGGGGGCTGTGTGGGGGTCTCCTGGGTGCTAGGGAGAGGGGAGAAAGGGTCTCAGGCTACAGGCCCTCAACACCCTGCAAGATCAGCACTGCCTGGTTGCAATGAGGCCCCATGGGCTTCCTTCCCTAAGCTGCTGCAGGGTCTTCCCCCAGCTGAGGTGGTCAGAGAGGGAGGGAGCCCTGGGAGAAGAGAGCAGCCCCTAGGAGATGTTTCCAGTCAAGACCACCATCTTCAGGAGCACAAAAGCCTCGTGGGGCTATGTTGACTTTCTTCACCTGCCCTGACTGGTGTAGGCTCCCCTGCCACCACCCAGCCTGTGAGAGGGGGGTTGTTCCTCTCCTACCTCTTACCCTTGCCCCCTCCCTGTTGATAGCTGTGTCCCAGAGGCAGGCAGGGAACAGGATGGCTGGGAGAGGTGGACTGGAGCCCCTGGCACATGGAAGAAGGACTGACCTTGTTTAAAGACACTTTGTGAGGAGGTTTCTGGTCAGTTTCAATTGCCCTCAATTCCTTCCCCCTTCCCCCTGTGTAAAATGTAAAGAAAAATAATAAATCCCTCTGCTATTTAGCTATATTTATTTCCCTCAAACCTTGCCACCATCCTGTTTGGTGCTCATTGCAGACACTATCACCCTCCCTTTGCCTGTCATCTGTGGGTGCTGCACCAGCTCCCAGGGGCTGTGCCCTCCAGGGCCTGAGGGGCTGGGTGAAAGGGGACAGTCATTTACCTTTTCAATCACTCGTGCTGGCCCTGGAGCTCCAAGCACTTTAATCAACCAGAACAAGTGAAATGCCAGCCCTGCCCACCTCAGCTCCCAGGAACGGTGGTCGCATCTCACGGCTTTTCTCCCTTGTGCCTCCCACTACAGGAAGGGAGCCAAACCCACAGAGAGCAGGTGGGGGGCTGCTCCAGGGAGGACATAGCTGCCTTTCCTGTACAAGACCTCTACAGGAATTCCAGGCCTGGAGAAAAGGGTGGATGGAACAGAAGAGAAGTGGGGTCTTCAGTGCATGGGGAGGGCAGGCCCAGCCAGCTTCCAGGGCTCGGCTGGGGCTGGAGCACACTTGGGTGTGAAGGGGCATGGTGGGAGTGGCCCCTCCCCTCCAGGTAGCGGCCAGGAATGAAACGAGCATGAGAGCTGAGAGTTCCTGGTCCACTTGCAGGCTGGGGCAGGGGGGTTTTGATCCTGCTTCCCTATTCTTGCACCCACCTACTGCCCTTGCTCCTGGTCCAGCAGGTGGGCTGGGATGCTTTGGTCTCTGTAGGTACAGCCACACTCTGGGGCTGCCTCTGTGGCTGTCGGGGCCCTGCCCACAGAGAGCTGTGTGTTCTGAGTGGCACTGTCTGTGTAGAGATGTGTATAATACCCTGTATATATTTGTGTACAAAAGAAAAAAGGAAAAAAAGGAGCTATTGTCTGTGCAGTCTTTTCTTTGTAGAGTGGGTTGGGGCTGGGACCTGGAAGGAGAGAACCCCAGCTGCTGCAGGGCTGCAGGAGCATGCAGGTGCAAAAGGAGGAGTGGGGAATAGTGTGAGCACAAGTCCTACTCAGGACTCCTGAGTTCCTGTGCCAGGAACTCAGCCACAGCTCACAGGCTCTTGCAGCATGAATGGCTTTCCCTCTGACTTGCAGAGGCATCAGAGACTTTGCTGCTAAAAGCAGGTAGATAGGGAGCTGTGTGCACTGAGGCTGGGATGGAAGAAGATGGTTTGGGGAGGATATGGTAAAGGAGTTTCACTGGTAGCCTCGCACCACATGTCAGCCCACCCGTACTGTTCCAATAGCAAGTTACATAGCCATTCCTGCCATATCCATTCAAAACCTGGACACTCGGTGTGGATGGACAGCTAAAGCCTTTGGGAAAGTGTGAGGGGTGCTGGACCCCTGGAGCACTGAGGAGCACTTCCCTGAAGCATGCTGCTGCTCATGTGTCAGCTAGCCCGTGTGCTGGGGCCTACAGCAAGCAGCCAGCCCCCAGGCCCCTCCCTGCTGCTCTCCGTGCAGGCTGGATCTGGCCTGCTTCCCCGGAGCCTGCTGCGTGCTGTGCTCCTTATGTTGTGCACAGTGGCCGTTGCTTGGAGGATGGCACAATGGAGAGGCGTGGGCTGCTGAGAGATGGACAAGTGACCCCAGCTCTGTCCCCACCTCACTGTGATCAGGCTCCATGGCTTTGTGTGCCAGCAGTGCAGCACCAGCAGGGGACAAAAGACCCTCCTGCCCACAGCCAAAGGACAAGGGAAGAGAACAAAGAACTGAAGACAGAAAGAAGAACTGTGCCTGCTGCCAAGTCCCTGCAGCCCTCACTGCAAAGGAAAGCTTGAGGGAAGGAAACAAGGGAATTGCACAGGGATTTTGCAGGTGTTTTAGGGAAATGGCTCCCAAGCACAGGGGGAAGGACATGGGACAGCCTTTGTGACAGGATTATTGAGGAACTGTCTCCTGCCCCAGGAGAGGGATCTGTGAAAGCAGCTTTGGAGGCCACTGAAGAGTAATAAGGCAGGAGCTGAACAGGACAACAGGGTCACAAGGATGGGCACAAACCCAAAGCAGGAACAAGCCCTGGTACTACAGGCCCCTCTTGCTCCTTGAGAGCACAGTGCTGCCTGCAGTTCTGTGCAGAGCTAAATAATGTCCCCAGCAGGGACCCCCTTATGCTTCCAGCCTGTGGCAAGCCTGCAGGGAAAAAGATGGAGCAGCCCTTGCAACAACCCAGAGCAGGGCACCCCAAGGCCACCTCTGCAATAGGGTGGGTAGAACAAGCTGCCTGTAACAGAGTCCCCTGTATAGGGATAGGGATAGGGCAGCTCTAGTGAGTGCTGGCCAGGACCAGACTGGTCCCTTGTGCATGCAGCAGCAGGACCAGGCTACAGCTGGTTTTAAATGTTTGGGTTGCCCTTCCCTCAGGCACAGGACATGGCTCCTGGCCCCATGTGCAACCTGCTCCCTGCTTGGAAAGGATTTACCCCCTGGGGCAAGGTGGGGTGAGGCAGAAAGCAGGTGCCCTGTGAGGCCTGGGCTCCCGCAGGCTCAATGCCAGCTGCTGCAGTGAGTCTGTCGGACACAGCCTCACACAGGCACCAGGGAAGGAGAGGGAGCTCCAGGGTTGGTGACACCCATTAGCATCATCCTGTTCAGCCCTGGCACCAAAAGAAGGGCAATACAGAACTTCTTTCCTGGGACAGGGCTGGGCTGAGGTGAGCTGCTCATGCCAGGCCAGGCCATCTGACATGCTGGGCCAAGCTGTGCCAATCCATGCTGAGCCATGCTATGCCAGGCAAAGCCATGTTGGCTCCAGGGTAGGGTGCCAAGCCCTGCGTTGTCATGGCTGCTGGTAACAGCACCACCCAGCATAGCTGCACCCTGAGTCACGGAGGGCACGCAGGGGCAGCCCCAGTGTGGCTGTGGAAAACCCCAGGGCAGTGGGACCTGTCCCGAGAGGACCCTGCTGGCACCCAGCAGCGAGGGGCAGCTGGGGGTCGTGGGGTGGGGTGGGGTGGGGTGGAGTGGGGGGCTGCCAGCCGGGGCACGCAGGGAGGTCGGGGCAGCTGATGGTGGCGTTGTTGACAGTGACCACCTGGGCTTTAACGATTGAGGTGGTGCGGGCACAGTCCCCCCCAGGCATGAGGAAAGGAAGAAAGGACACAACAGTCTGGGATATCCGGTGCTACCACCGTGCTCAGCCACGGCACGAGAAGGTCAACAAGCCCTGGGGACAAGGTGCACTGTGTCTGCACAGAGCTTCACCCAGCTATGCTGGGGTGCTGGTGGTGTGCAGCAGTCACCTGCAAATCCTTTCCTAGGGGAAAGCTGCTTCCTCTTCCAGCCCCAGTTTCCGTGTGCGCCCAACCCTTTCCTCGGAACAATGGTGGAAGGAACACGCCCATCCCAGGAAGCTGGGAGACGGTGACAGCAGACAGAACCTCATCATCAGACTCGATCTATAATCCCCTCTCAGTGTCTGTAAACTGTCACTGCTCCTTTAATTCCCCCTCCCACTGCCCTCCCGGGTTTGCTCGTACGTCTTGCCCGCGGAAACTCCACCTTCCGCGGGGCTGTACTGAGCCGGGCTGGGCTGGGCCGGGCCGGGCCGGGCTGAGCTGAAGCGGGCAGGGCGGTGGCGGCAGCAGCTTCCGTAAGTCCATCCCCCCCATCCTCACCCTTATCCGACCCCCAGCGTGGGGTTAAGCACCGGGGGGGAGTCCGCCGCCAGGCAGGCAAGGCTGTGGGTCCGTCCGTCTGCCCCTCCCCGGCTGCTTTCTCTGTTTTCTAAGCTTATCTAGGCATGCCTAACTCTCCCATCCCCTTTCTGTCTGCGGGGATTTTTGCATTAGCTAACGCATCCGCAGAGACACAGAGGCTTCCCCATCGGGGCGGCCAGTAACCTGAATACCGCAGCCTCCCGGGATGCGCTGCCGACCCCAAAGCCAAGCCTGCATCCTGTCAAAGGGATGCGGTAACGTAAAGGGGAGCCTGTGGGAAACGAGGATCTTTGTCATCCGGAGGGCTGGAAAGGGCCTGAGAGCTGCTTGAGCACTGTGGGATGCCATGGGCGGCTGTGACGCCTTGCCCCGAGCTGAGTGTGCGGCAGGATGCTGTGTGCCAGGGCTGATTTTGAGGAAGGGAGCTCCCCACTTCCGTTGATTTGCAAGAGCAGCTGGCAGACCAGAGGTCTGCAAAGATTTTTGGCTGGACTTCAACAATGATGCTGCCCAAGAGTTCTGCAGTATGCGCTAAAGTGCACAAGGTGTCAGGGACCCTGCAGTGTCTTTTTGCTCCCACCTGGGAGGGATCAGAGGTGCCTCGAGTACTGGAAAGCATCATATTGGAGTTGGATGTCACCTGTGGTGGAAAACTGCCCTGGGGGCTTGGCTTGTCTCATCATACCCCTTTCTTCTCTGTGGAGGACCTGCAGTGTCCGTCAGCCTGGGGAGGTGTGAGCAGCTGACCCCGTTGCTTTAAAGACCCATGTGGTTCCTGTCCCATTCTGGGGTCTGAAATGCTTTTCTTTGCTCTGCGCTTGCGTGACCTCCATCTGCCACTGAGCACAGCCTTCCTGAGTATTTTGAGCCACAGAGCTAAGAATAACTCATATGGTGCCCGTGTCTGCACAGAGCTCCCCACGTCTGCAGCCATGTCCACTGCTGGTAGGTAGGGTGGGAAAGGGTGCAGGGAACCTGTCAGGGGCTATGGGGGTAGGGGAAGTTCCCTGGCCACTGGCAGATTGTGGTATGAGTGCTGGGGAGGTGGTGAGGTGGGATCTGGAGGCAGTGTGGGCAGCTGTACTTGGGATCCCTCTGTGTTCTCAGCAGTGTCTGGGACTGGAGAAGCTATCCTGCCAGCTCTGCAGGCACCTAGTGCCTTGCCATGGGAGAGACTGCCAAGGTGCTGGCTGCAGGGCAGGAGTCATAGGAGGAGCGCTGTAAATTTGGGACCATCATAGAGGAGAGAAGGGCTGGCACTGCCCTGGAGAAGGGTGGTGGGTTTAGAGCATTCCAGAGCAGGCGGAGTGATGGGAAAGGGTAGATTTTTTTTCTTCTGAAAAGCTTCTGGCTAGGACAGCCACATGGGTTAGCAGCCAAGTTTATGCTCTATGCATGTGCCAGGAGCTTGCACCCTATTCACTGTTGTCTGCCTTCCCTTTAGCTATCACAGCACTTTAGGACAAGGAAAGCCGCCTCTTTGGAGCCAGGCTGTACTCTGCTTCCCTGGGATAGGGTACTGGGGAGGGAGTGGGCCAGCACTGGCATTCGAGTTTGCTGCTCTGAGTGGGTTGCTGTCTCCTGGCTTATTTACCCAAGGACTACACCACTTTCTCACAAAGAGAAACCTCTGAGCTATTCGGCACCAGCCCAGCCAAGCAGGAGCTGAGGTGGCTGGGGAGTGGGGCAGGATGAGCCGCAGATGCCAGTGAACTGGTGGTGGTGGTGGCGGCACTTGCCCCATGGCCCTGCTGCAGGAGACACTGCTTTCATGGAGGCTTGGACTAGACGGTCCCAGAGGCCCCTTCCAGCGCGGGCGGTGGGGTGGGTGTGAGCTGGCTGCTGCCATGGTGCCTGGACAGGGCTGAGGGCAGCTGGACGCCGGGAGGGGAGCTGGGGCTTACCCACCGCAGCGGGCGCGGTGGGGCAGGGCTGCGGGGCCAGACATGCCTGGCAGCTGTGTCAAGATGGCTCGAAGCTCCTGGCCGTGAGCTGCTGGTCAAAGCCCCGGGAGGATGGTCAGGGCAGGGAGAGGTGCGGCATGGGGGATCTGCGGTGTCTGTCCTGCCTCGCTGTCACCCCGGGGTGCCGGGGTGCCCGCTGAACTCTGTAATCCCTCCCCGGTATCTCCCAGCAAGCTGCTCCACTGCCAGCCGCGAGCCTTGAGTCATCCTCCCTGTGTGTTTGTGCCGTCCCGCCTCTTCGTTCCCTGTCCTTCTCTGGCCCCATAGCTAGAGGTATCTGCGCCCCGCTGGGCTCCTCCCTACCCGGCCCCATTGACTCAGTGCTCAGGCAGCCGGGCCGGCTTTCGGAGAAGAGGGAAAAGGAAAGGGAGAGGCCCCTGGGGGTGGGAGAAGCTGCGGGCGGCCGCTGACGCCTTCCCGGCCGAGGCGGGTGAGGAGGAGCCGGGACGAGGGAAGGACCCGGAAAGCTGCGCCGGGAGGAGAGGCTGACGAGGTTGGAATGCGTCTGAAATTCCTCCGGGCACAGCCTTTTGGCGTAGCAGGGACAGGACAGGACCCGTGAGCTAGGTGCTGGGGCACTGCCTCCTGCCAGCCAGCCCTCAGCGCTGCTTTGCCCCCTCGGTGTGCCTTAAAGACAGTGGGGCTGCAATGGCCCGGCTGGAGGACAGGGCTCAGAACGGGGCTGCTGCTGGGGATGGGGTCTGGGAGGTTCTTCTGGTGTGTGTGCCCACCCTGGTGTGTCACTGGGCTCACTGTGCCAGGCCAGTGCTTCTGGAGAAGGTCCCTGCTGTGGGAGTGGTGGGGAACTGGGCATTCAGCCTCCAAGCCTGGCTCTGTGGGATGGCTGATATCCCCAGGGGAGAGCCTCAGCATGTGCCTGTTCTGTTGCAGGGAGTGGAGCAGAGGGTAGCGGTGCTGGTGCCCAGCTATGATGCCCTTTGGTGGGATGGCTGCTCGACTGCAGAGAGACCGCCTGAGAGCCGAGGGGCTCGGCCAGCATGACAACGCCATCAAGTACCTCAACCAGGACTATGAGGCCCTCAAGCAGCAGTGCATTGAGAGTGGCACCCTCTTCAGGGATCCCCAATTCCCAGCTGGCCCAACTGCCCTTGGATTCAAGGAGCTGGGGCCACACTCCAGCAAGACGCGGGGAGTGGAGTGGAAGCGTCCGTCGGTAAGTGCTGGGCTGGGTAAGTTGCTTCTTCTCAGGCTGGGCTGGCATCCCTACCCTGCACGTCTGCACTGACGTGGTGTGCTGAGCTGCAGACTGGCCCTTGCTGGCACCCCTCAGTGCTCCAAGTCCCTGGAGTGCTGCAGAGCCACTTTCCCAAGGGCCCAGGGCCGTTCGCCATGAGTGTCTGCTCAGAAAAGCATTGTGTCTAGCAGGCACTGCTTCCTCTGGGCAGCAGACTGTGGGCTTCAGAACAGCTGGGTTGTATTGTTGCTTCTAGGTGTCGTGGCATGGATGTGTCACCCTCAGTAGCTGGGGCTTTTGAGAGTGCATGTCCCCTGGTGCCGTGGGGCAAGGGGAATGCCATCCAGCCTTGTCCTCCCATGGGTACAGCACATCTTGCCTTGCCTTACCATGATGGCCTTGAGGTTGCAGTCAAGCAGCCTTCCCTAGCAGAGGGCAGGTGGGGTACATCTCACATGGACCATACACCATTTCTCTTGAGTGAGAGCTGCAGTGGGTGCCAGCCCTGCTAAAGCCCAGGCCCTGCCAAGATCCAGCAGCAGCATCTGATTCTGTCCTTCTGCAGGAATTAGTGGATGACCCTCAGTTCATTGTTGGTGGTGCCACTCGGACGGACATCTGCCAGGGGGCTCTGGGTGAGTGTTGAAGCTTTGTCCTTGGACTTTGGTCCAGACAGTCATAACTGGGGAGGGTTGGGTGTCCCTTTCCACTCAGTGAGGTGGAAACTGCAAGTCAGGGGGCATCCTGTGCCTTCTGGTAGCTCTAGGTTAAAGCTCCACAAAAATGAGTTGATGCGTGTACAGCTTGACCATGCTGAGATCAGTGGAGATTCTGGGTGCATCCATGCCTGACACATGCTGAAAACAATGTCAGGAGCTGTTCCAAAGAGCTCCCTGATTTGGTAAATGGTGAGGGATGGCAGCTGCATGACAGTCACAAACTGAGATGGTGGTGGTGGTGACAAATGGCTTGCGAAGCAATGTGGTGTGGCAGAAGGAAATTGAGAGGTGTACAAGTGATGATTTATCTTTTCTCCACGAATGTCTCCCAAGGCGAAGCCACTGAGGCAAGGAGAGAAGTATTAATGGGCTGGGTAGGCCAGCAGAGTTGAACCACAACTGGGATTTTGTGGTCATCAGAAACAGATCTTGGTATTACGGACAGTGTTGTCCTGATTGGGAGCAAGTAGGGCTTGATTGGGAGTACTGTATACCTTAGCACATTTAGCATGCTGTTTTCAGGGGTGACTACATTTAATATATCCAGTAATTAGGACAAACTTGAGGTGGCAACTGAAGTGCATAACAGCCCAAAGCACTGTGGTAATGTTCACTTGGTCATTAAAAACTCGGAAATGGCGTTTTGTCAAACCACAGCCCAGTTACAGGTTACCCAGGCTCAAGGCTAAGGTGTGAAAGGCTTCAAAGGCAAAAGAGAAAAGAAAATCAAGGAGAAGCATTTAAAGCACAGTTCTGGCCTGGAGCAGCACTTGTGGTCAAGATCACTCGGAAGGAAAAGCGTGGTGGCACTGCTTGCAATTTGAGAAGCTGCAGCAGCAGCATGAAACTGCTTGCTTGCTAAAATGGCTTTTTACATGCAAAGTGTAATTCTGCTGCAGAGATATGGAGGGCAGTCATATGAATGAGTTCCAGGAGGGTCCAGATAAATAGCTGCAGGAGGGGGCTGTTGGTGCTGACTGTGTGTGGTGGTCTGGACACAGGCTCCTGGTGAGGGAGGAACGTTCCCTGTTTCCTTGAGCTAACACTTCTCTCTGTGGGCAGGCTGAGCAAGCCTGGATCCCTTAGTTCCGCTTGCTGGACCTTCTCTGTTTTTTCCATGGACTTTTTGAGCTGGGTTGCCCCAGACATTTGCAAGGAGAGCACACCATGGGCTCCTAAACATCCATCACCTACCTTCCCAGCTAGGGAGGTGATGGGTACTCATACCAGCTTCCTCTCCTTCCCCAGGTGACTGCTGGCTGCTGGCTGCCATTGGCTCCCTCACGCTCAACGAGGAGCTCCTGCACCGCGTGGTGCCCCATGGACAGAGCTTCCAGGAGGACTATGCTGGCATCTTTCACTTTCAGGTGGGCTGGGAGCTTTTGGCTCTCCACAGCTGCTGGGCTGTGGTAGAAGCGAGGGTGTGGTGGGTTGAGGCCACCCCTCCGGGGTAGGGATGAGCAAGCATGTGATGCTCTGAGCTCACCCCAGTGTCTCCTCACCCCCAGATCTGGCAGTTTGGTGAGTGGGTGGACGTGGTGGTGGATGACCTGCTGCCCACCAAGGACGGGGAACTTCTGTTTGTCCACTCGGCGGAGTGCACTGAGTTCTGGAGTGCTCTGCTGGAGAAGGCCTATGCCAAGTGGGTATCCCCGTGGTGGGCATGTGGGTGGGTGGGCATGCAGGGGGTGTGGAGGAAAGGGAGTCTCTTCATTGTGTGGGGAGGAGGGAAGGGAGTCTCTGCATTGTGCGGGGAGGAGGGAAGGGAGTCTCTTCCGTCTCTGGCCCGTCTGTGCTGGGTGGCCAGGCAGCTGCCGAGTGCTACGTCCTGGTCTCCTGACGCGCCCCTCAGGCTGAACGGCTGCTACGAGTCACTCTCGGGGGGCAGCACCACCGAGGGCTTCGAGGACTTCACAGGCGGCGTGGCAGAGATGTACGACCTGAAGCGGCCGCCGCGCAACATGGGCCACATCATCCGCAAGGCGCTGGAGAGGGGCTCCCTGCTGGGCTGCTCCATCGACGTAAGTGATGTCCCGGGATGAGCCAGGGCTCAGCACTGGCCAAAGTGAGGCCTCACAGCCCACTTGCATTGGCAGTCCTCTCACTGGGACACCGGGTGGGAGGTCGCTTCTTTGCCCTCTTACCACTGCGCTCTTTCCAGAGCCAGTGTGGCAGCCCAGTTGCTGTGAACGGGCTCCTTTGGATGGAGTGGATTTTTCATCTCAAATGCAGGACAAGGGAGTGCCCACAACTCTGGCCATGTTTTGCATCAGCAAATTACCTGGAGCAGGGTTTTTAAATTCTGAAATTTGGGTGATTCCTTGATGCATCTTCAGAGTCCTCTGCTAAGGAAACTGTCTTCAAATTGTCCACAACCAGCAGCCTTGGAGCACAGGGAGCTGCTACCTGCTACTTCTCTTGGCTTGGAGCAGTGCAAAGCAAGGAAAATTCTACACACAGTGGAGGAGAGGGGTAGGCATAAGACTACATTAATTCAGTCCTCTTGACTTAAACATTACACGTTCTCCTCAGATCACAAGCGCCTTTGATATGGAAGCAGTGACCTTCAAGAAGCTGGTGAAGGGTCATGCCTATTCTGTCACAGCCTTCAGAGATGTGAGTCACCTAGATTAGACTTTAATAGCAATAGCAGCCTGGCCAGTGGCATTGGCTCCACCTCCTGTGTCTGGTGTCTGGCAGGTGAACTACCGGGGTCAGCAGGAACAACTCATCCGCATCAGGAACCCCTGGGGTCAGGTGGAGTGGACTGGAGCCTGGAGTGATGGGTAAGCAGGACAGAAGGGATGGCAGTCTCGCTCTGTCGGGCCAGCAAGTGCTGCACACACAGCAGCCAAGCATGGGGCAATGCTGAGGGGAAACTCACAGTGTGCAGAGCCCTTCGCATCAGAAAGAGGGGAGTTGAGGGCCAGCTCTGAATTGCTCTCAGGAGTCCCTATCTAATTGTCTCCGTCTTGCTATTCCAGTTCCTCTGAGTGGAACAACATTGACCCTGACGAGAGGGAAGAGCTGCAGCTGAAGATGGAAGATGGAGAGTTCTGGTGAGTGCTGGAGCAAAGTGCTGCTCTATTTCAGCAGCCAGTGTGGGGAAGAGCAGAGAAGCTGGGGAGAGATCCTGCAGTCATGCTTCACCTGAAGCGCATGACCTACCTTTATGAGCTGGCTTTCCAGCACTGGAGAGCTTGCCAGCATTTTTTCATCTGATCTAGTTAATAATTTTCCTCCCTTGAAGGAAATTCAGGCCAACTAAATCCAAAATAAACATCTAGGAAGAGTAAATATCCCTTCTTATCGAAAGCCAGCACGAGGCTTTAAATAAGCTATAACTGTTAAGGGTAAAAGATTTTACTGTCACTTAATTCTCATAAAATGTTAGCTGGGTCCAGAGCTGCTTGCACTCTCCTCCCTCCCCACAGCAGTGCCCTGGCCTCAGCCTCTACTTGTCTCCTACAGGATGTCTTTCCGGGACTTCATGAGGGAATTCTCCAGGCTCGAGATCTGCAACCTGACCCCGGATGCCCTCACCAAGGATGAGCTCAGCCGATGGCACACACAGGTGTTCGAGGGCACGTGGCGCCGGGGGAGCACTGCTGGGGGCTGCAGGAATCACCCAGGTACCGCTGGCCTCCACATCTGTGCTCTTGGCAGCCTGATGAAACCAGGGGTCTCATCCACACATCCCCTTCCTCCCAGCCACATTCTGGATCAACCCGCAGTTTAAGATCAAGTTGCTGGAAGAAGATGATGACCCTGGGGACGATGAGGTGGCCTGCAGCTTCCTGGTGGCTCTGATGCAGAAGCACCGGCGGCGGGAGCGGCGGGTGGGAGGTGACATGCACACCATCGGCTTTGCTGTCTACGAGGTAACCCCTGCTCGCCCCAAGGCCTCTTCCTTGGGACAGGCTCAGCACTGCCAGTCCCACCTCAACCCCAGTCCTCAAGAAAACCTTTTCCACCAGCTTTGGCCAGCTGTGGGCTAATGTCCCCCATCCTGTGCTCCCTGCAGCTGTAAGGGATGGGGCAGGTACTGGGATTCTGATTTTTTCCCCTTTTCCCTCCTGTCTGCAGGTTCCTGAGGAGGTACGTCCTGAGCTGTCACAGCCTACCCCATCTTGGAGGGAAGCACAAGACGGGGCAAAAATGAGTTGATGTATCCAGTGGCATGGGAGCTCCCACAGCACTGGTCATGGATAGGGTGCTAGTGGGTGCCGGGCACCTTCATGTGGGAGGGAGGGATGGCTCCTACTGGATGGGCAGGGCAGGGCTGTTATACCTGCTGGGGCTGGTGCTGGTCCCGCTGCTCCCTGTGGTTGCTTCCCATTGTCCACAAGCACATTCCTTCCCGCAGGCCCAGGGCATGCAGAATGTGCACTTGAAGAAAGACTTCTTCCTGCGAAACCAGTCCCGGGCACGGTCTGAGACCTTCATCAACCTGCGGGAGGTGAGCAACCAGATCCGGCTGCCCCCGGGCGAGTACATCATCGTGCCCTCCACCTTCGAACCACACAAGGAGGCCGACTTCGTCCTGAGGGTCTTCACCGAGAAGCAGTCGGACACAGCGTGAGTCCTGGCCTGGCAGGGACACCCCATGTCTGTGAGCAGTGGGATGTTCCCCACTGCAGGCAGCCTGCTGGCTGGGGACCCTGCTCATCACTTTGTTTTCCCCTTCCTGCCCCAGGGAGCTGGATGAGGAGATCTCGGCAGATCTGGCAGATGAGGTAGGAGCCGCCACTTTGGATCGGCTGGTGCTGAGGCTCCGGCACTTGGGAGGGGGAGTGACAGGCAGGGGGTGGCTGTTGGAGTCTGGGATGTCAGTGTGGCTGGGGAGGGGCTGGCAAGGTTGGGATGATGGGGATGTGGGAATTAAAAATACGAGAAGAACAAAAAAGAGCTTCCTTTCCAGTTGGCATTTACTGAGCCTGTTGTTTGGCTGGGTTTGACCATTGACCTCTTCTTTCTGGTTTGCATCACCCCAGGAGCAAATAACTGAGGATGACATAGAGGACAGCTTCAAGAACATGTTCCAGCAGCTGGCAGGGGAGGTGGGTACGGCTGTGCCAGGCTCTGGAAGGCCCTTTTGGGGAGGGGAGGGGACAGGACCAAACCCCTCACCATGGGAGTTCCAGCCCACCCCACGCTCGCTCAGTTGCATCCTGCAGACAAGTCCATCTTTGCTGTAGCTCAGCCCAGCTGCCCGCAGGGATGATGTGAAAGGGACAGATTAGGGGAAGAGCATCCAGCTGTGACCAAAACTCTTCTGAGTGTACAAGAAATGTAATGGTGTCCTCATGTTTTGTGACTAAGGCAGAGATGTTTAGGCAGGAGGGGGACAGTGGCCCTGGGGTGGAAGTGGGGTGGAGAGCAGGCAAGGGGTGATGCTAACTCTGCTTCTGCTCCAGGACATGGAAATCAGCGTCTTTGAGCTTCGGACTATTCTGAACAGAGTCATCTCTAGACGTAAGCACTACTCTTCCTACCCCTTGCTCCTTGCAGCCCAGGCTTGCTCAGCAGGTTGGGTTTTGATGCATGTGCTCAACCTCCTCCTTTCTCCTCAGATAAAGATCTGAAAACGGATGGGTTCAGCCTGGACTCCTGCCGCAACATGGTCAACCTGATGGATGTATCCTCTTGGTGCTGTGGGCCAGGGTCACTTTTCATGGTGCTCAGCCTGCAAGAAACAAGACTTGTCTCTTGGGAGCTGGGGCTTGGCTCTCCAGCAGTGCCACAGCTGTTTAACTGGGGGAAGAAAGGAAGGGATCCTTATCATTTCAGGGCCACCTGCCCTATACTCTTCGACTTTAGCAGCAGGATTTTGGCAAGGGCCATCACTTCCGCTGCTTGCTTGGGCCCTGGCTCTGCCACCAAAAGCCCAGCACGGTCACACCCCATGCCTTCTACTTTCATCTCCAGGAGGAAGTTCCTGTGTTTCACTTCCCATGGGCTCCCTAGCCTGATGTGCTGTTGTGCCACCCAGCCTTTGAGGCACTCCTCAAAGGGAACAAGGACTATTTGGCTTATTTCCTCCAACCCATTCTGTCCAGCTTTTGTGGATGAGTCAAGTGACGGGAACCATGGCCACTGTCCTGCTTGTACAAGGACATGCAGCTGGGGGGTCAGGCCAGGAGCACCTCTGAGCCCTTCTCCAGCCTGGCCCTATAACATTCCTTTTTGCTGCAGGCCAACCCAGCTTTGCTCCAAGCACAGCGTAGCAATGTGCTTCCTACAGCAGCAGCACAGCTGCTCCCAGGAAGTGGGGTGGCTGCTAGTACAAGTGTTACCCTTTCCTTGCTGTGTTGCAGGCTCTTATTTTGCTGATGCTGCAGGATAGAAGGGAAGGTTGGGGGAAAAAATTGGGCAGGCCAAAAGTGTATCCAGGTTTTTCTCACCTCCTGTGGCTGGGATCTGGTAGCTTTGTCTTTGTACTCCCCGCTTTCCTGGCTGCTTTGACCTCCTTGACCCTCTGTTCCCCAGAAAGATGGAAGTGCCCGCCTTGGGCTGGTGGAGTTCCAGATCCTGTGGAACAAGATCCGGAGCTGGCTGGTGAGGAGGAGAGGGGGCATGGTGCACTGCACAGGGGTAGCACCCCTCCTGGGGCAGCAAGGAAGGGGGACAGCCAGCCTGGAGGCCACAGGAGAGCCTTCCTTTCATGTCCTGTGTGATGTTTTTGCAGACAATCTTTCGCCAGTACGACCTGGATAAGTCAGGCACCATGAGCTCCTACGAGATGCGCATGGCTCTGGAGTCAGCCGGTAAGTCTGGAGAAGGATGGGACCGGGGTGGAGGCTGGGGAGAGGGCTCCTGCTGTCAAGAGTCCTGTCCCAAGTAGCAGGAGAAGGGTGTAACCAGCCTATATCGCATGCTTGAAGCAAACCTGTTGTAGTGAGATGTGGCCCATGTATGCACCAGGCTTTCTGCATCACAGCTGTGCCAAGTGTTGAAGCCTCACAGTTAGAGATGCAAGCAAGATGGTCCCAGCCTCTGTCCCCTCTGACCTGCAGAATCCCATCCTGGCAAAGCAGAGGCCTGGGGTGGATCAGTGAGCTAACTAGTCATATATGGCTGCAGGGAGAGCATCCCCTCTTCCTATTGAGGCTGGACACGGTGCCCTTCCTTGGGTGCGTTGGTGGACCTTTTGTGTGGGTGCATGGACTTTCACTACTACACCCTGCTCTCCTGCCTCCCTGGGGGGCTGACTGCTCTCTGCCTTGCAGGTTTCAAGCTGAACAACAAGCTGCATCAGGTGGTGGTGGCCCGCTATGCAGACAATGACATGGGCGTGGACTTTGACAACTTTGTCTGCTGCCTCCTGAAGCTGGAGACCATGTTCAGTGAGTGATGGCCCTGGGGCAGGGAGGGCAGGAACAGGGAGATACATTGCTCACTTTGCTCGTGTCCCTTTGCAGGGTTCTTCCGTAGCATGGACCCTGAAGACACTGGCACTGCTGTCATGAGCCTTTCTGAGGTGAGAGTTCAGCTCAGTGAATGTTGGGGTGGAAAACAAGGGGACATGGCATTAGGGTGAATGGGGCACCTGGGGTGGGTGGTAGAAAGCCCTCCAGCCCCCTGAGTAGGGAAAGAACCCATGAAAGATCATACTGAGTAAACAGGACTGCTGCAGGCTCTGTGTTTCTTGGAGGGCTGTTAAAGTTGACTCATGAGGATGTGCCAAAAATGCACCCTGCTCATCCCTTCTCCCCTCTCCTTCCCAGTGGCTACTGCTGACGATGTGTGGCTAGGAGTTACAACAGATCCACTACAGCTGGGACACCCCAATGGGCCAGGCCCACTCCAAGTGCCTCCCCTTGGACCCATGGATACAGGATACTCCTCCTCCCTCGCTCCATCCCACGCTGAGCCACTAGCCCTGCCTCCAGCAAGCCTCACACCATCTTCTCCAGTGGACCAGGGGTCAAGGCAGGCAGGGGATTCCCTTCTCCTCTTCCGGGCTGGGCTTCTTTCCACTCCCCCTTCCTCGCTCTCACCCCAGAACAGGAGGAGGGCGAGCAGCATGGAGTACCTGTGAATCCCTGCACGGTGGCAGGCTGGGGGCCAGCTGCAGAGCAGGGAGAGGCAGCTGCTGGGGCATGAGGGAAAGGACACCTGTATCGCTTGCTCTAGTGCTGACCCATCCCCTCCAGCACACGTTGCCTATCTCTGCACCCACACCTGGGAGCATCAGCATGTATTGCCTTGCTCAGGCAGCAGGTTCCTGAGGGAGCCAGAGTGGCCTTCTGGGAGGAGGAATGGCCATACTCAATATCCTGAAGCCCTTGCACCACACTTACCACCACTAAGCGTGACCAAAGCGTGGAGTCTGCGGGCTCTTTTCTGCGTGGCCTTCAACACATCCCTTCCACTCCATGCCCCTGCCTATGCCCACCACTGGGTCAAGCCCTACAACTCCAGCACTGAATGTTTCAGGGCTCCTCTGTCATGCGACCCTGTAGTGCGGCAGCTGAAGCTCCTCTTGTCCACGTAGGCACAGCTATGCCATCACTGTCACAGCAGCCTGGCCTCCCCTCCCGCCCCTGGGACATCTGCTGCCCTTGGTCATGGCCCACAGCAGGGCTAGGGGGTACAGCACCCGAGAGGCAATGCCTTCCTCCAGAGAGCAGGGGGTGGTGTTTTAGGGTGGACTTCAGCACAAAGTTGGGTTTTTTCTCCCAAATCCCTCATCCTCCCAACACTGTAACACTCTCCTCTTACCTTGGGCTCCTTCGCCCAGTGCGGATGGACTCCAGTGCCAACATATTTGCACTTCTCTGTGCTACTCCATTCCCCTCACCTTGTTCTGGGGTAATGGAGTGGCTCCAGCCTGGCAGTGGGTGAGGGCCTGTCCCCTGCCCTGCAGAGGCAGGCAGGCAGTTTGCTTCCCCCAGACCCCTGTTGTCACTGGAGGATGCACCTGCAGCAATAACCACTGCTGCCTGCCTGGCAGCTCTGCTTCCTCACCTTGCTCACTGTGCTCTCCAGGAATAAACAGATCTGTTAGACCTGTGGTCTGGGAGGTGTCTTGGGGTCTGCGTCCTCCCTCTGCCCGCCATGCTCTGGTGCAGAGCCATGCCCAGGCCATGCTGCTTGCCCATCCTGAGGCACAGGTGGAGCAGCACCATCAGGGCAGGTCTTGCTGTGGGGCTGGAGACATCCACATTCCATAAGACTTTATAAAACTTGCCTTTCTTTGCACAGGTGTCTTAACGCTGCCTTAACACATGGGGCAGCACTTAGGTAAGAGAGAAGGGAGCACTGCTCTTAAAGAAAGGTGTCTTGTAGGGGCTGGGAAGGGGAAAGAGGATCCACTTGGATAAGATGGAGTTAACTATGGAGCTGGTGGAAATGAAGAGCAGCCTGGAACTCTGGACCCTGGAAGGGGACCAGAAGCAGTATATTTCTTCCCTGGGTAGAGCCTATGGGAAGTGAATGTTTTCCCCTGCTTCCTTTGAGGTCATGTGAGGTATAGCTAGAAGCAGAAGAGTTCCACCAAAATGACAGTGGAGTGCTGGATGGTGAGACTTTTCATAGCATGGCTCAGAGCAGGACTTGCTGTCACTGCATCGTGCTCTTTGCTCACAGTCCAAAGGGACATTGCAGCCTGGGTGGCCCAGGGGTGCTCAGCATTTGTAAGAGGAGTGACCTTGGATACCTTATCTATCCCAGCATCTCAATATCCCTTATATGGATGTCCTTTGGACCAGCCCAGCTCTCTGGGACCAGTGTCCCCACAGTGGGGCAACACCGCGTTCTGGGACAAGCCAACCTGGCTGAGAGCACGGACAGGAGCTGAGGTGTGCCAGCAGGAGGAAGCAGCCCCCCAGCTGCCTCACAGGGCTGCCCTCTCCTACAGAGGAGGGCTCCCCAGGGCTGGATGGAGGTGGGCTACTTGTGCTTGTCTCTTGACTACCTGTGAGCTGAGCTCCCTCCCTGTGGGGTGGCAGCACCTTAGGGCTTGCCAGCCCAGGCTTCCTCCTCCTCCATGCAATCCCAAATCCCCTGCAAAACAAGGCTCAGGTGGGACAGAACAGGGGGCAGGCAGGGGTGCAGGCAGGCAGAGCTGTCCCAGCTGCAGGGCCTCATCACACACACAGAGGCCCAATTATAGGGCATGGTGACACCCTGGCTTTGAGACGACAGGTGCCCCTGGCGCAGCCTTACCAGAAGCCCCCTCCCTCCCTCCCTCTGGGTGCCAGCTGGCAAATCCCTTCCCTCGCCGGCCCTGGCAGCTGGCAGGGGGTCGGCAGGTGGGACTTGCCCAGCTGCCAGCTAAAGTCACTAAAAGTAGCCTGGCCCCTCATTGCAAAGGGGACAAGGAAGATGTCCAGCAGATGCCTTAAATGGTGAGGTGAGGTGAGGTGAGGTGCAAGGGGGCTAGATGTGACCAAACCTGCTCTTAGCTTTGGGTTTGTCTTGGGACGGGCACTACCAGCAAAAGCCAGCCCAGCCCACTTCTGCCTTTCCCACACCTATCCCAGAGGTCTGTGTTGGGTAGGCCAGCAGCACCCAGGGATGCACAGCGCTGCTCCTCCTGCTCCTCAACATCCCACAATTTTCTGCACCTCATAGGGCCCTGCCTCCCGCAGGCCAGAGCTGCCTGGCCTTCCTGGGGGTTCCCCCTCTCCCACCAGCTGCTCGTGTCCATCCTGCAGGCACAGGAGGGGGGCCAGGACCACAGGCCATCCCCACCTGGCCCCACCAGTTGCCCCAGCAGCTGGGCTCTGGCATCTCCCCCTTGGCTACGCTTCACTCTGCCCTGGGCCCACAGCTGCAGGAATGTCATTCCCGTGGGCACAAGGGGCCTTTGTGTGAGCAGCGCCGGGGTGTGGGGGCCCAGCCCAGCATCTCAAGCTGGGGCTGGGGAGAGCCACAGCTGAAGGCTCGTGGGTGGGCAGCAGCTGACTCTGGCATGGCCCCACAGCTCCCAGCCAGGCACGGCGGCCTCCCCACTACTGCGAGGGGTATCAGGGAGGAAAGCCCTCTCCTCATCCTCCTTGTCCCTCTGGCACCAGCAGCATCCTACAGTCACTGCTGGCTCAGGGAGCAGCACCAACACCAGTACAGAGCTGGCATCACATTAGTAAGCCTCAGCACCTGTGCCAAAGGATGCTACGGTCTGAGACCTTAGCTGAGCCACCCCACAAGGAGAGCTGGGGCTTGGGGCAGGGGCCAGGAGCACCAGCCAGCAGCTGCTGGATTCAGCCTTTTTCAACAGCTGCCATCTCAGCGCCAGCAGCAGGGAATGTGCATGGGCTGGGGCTTTCCAAGGCCTGGCCACAGCGCATTAAAGAACCTATTTATAGCACTTGCGTCCCTCCTCAGTAGGAATGGCCTGTGCTCCTCCTGCATGGGGCTGGGTGCCTGGGTCCCACCACTGTCCCAACCACCAGCACCCGCTGGGATCCCTGCCAGAAGGGTGAGGTTTCCTAAAACAAAATACTCTTGGCCTTCCTGACTCTCATTTTCCTTCCCTGCTATTTCTGAGAGCTCCCAGTGCTGCCCAGAGCAGATTTGCAGCAAATCTCACACATCTTGTGAAGATTCCCTTCTCCCCAGAATCCCTGCAGAACATTATGGAGATTTTATCATACAACAGCCTATTTAGGCATTGGCAGGTTGCTTTGTCCCCTATGCCTGCCTCTGAGATGGCATGAGGCTCTTGCCCTCCCACAGAGCAGCGTTGCTGTTCTGGGAGCAGGCTGAGTGCTGGCAGCTCACTCATGGGGTGGCCTGTGCCACATTTGCCTGCTGTGTGGTGGGGCACAGGACTGCTTGGAAGACATTCCCTCCACAGAAGGGCAGCAGCAACCAAGAGGAGCTGTACCAGGAGGTAGCATGGCCATCTCCTGCCCAGATGCTGGCATGTCACACACCCATGAACCTCCAGCTGTTCCTCCTCTGAGGCAGCTCCCAACGGGTCCCTCCTCTCCCAGAGGAGATGGAGGAGCCAGCTGGCTCCAACCCCAGGATCTGCCCAGAGGATGTGTGGGCTGTGAGCTCACCCGTGCTCAGCAGCAAGAAGGAAGGGGCTGGACTTTGGACAAGCTGAATTCTCAGGGCTTTGGGATGGCAGGGAGAAGAAGACCAGAGGACAGCTCTGCACAGTCCTCCCACCACCCTGAGGATAGATCCCTGTGTGGGCTGCTTCCAGCCCTGCTGTCTCACCAGCACTGCTCCACCCACAGGCTTACCAGAAGCTCACATCATCCTCGTGCTGCACAGGGACATCTCCTGCTCCCTGTTTGCTGTTATGCAGCTGCTAACTGATCATCTGAGAGAAAAAAATACTATGGGGGGGTATAAAGTCCCTGTTTATGCTCAGGAAGTGGCTGTCAGCCCTTCCCATCAATTAATAGGTGATACATGGTTGTGCAATTGATACAATAAAGAAAAAGACTGCCTGAAAGGAAGCGCTCTTGACGCGTACCCAGCAAAACGTAAGCCAACCATCTGGTGAGGAATTTTGAGTCCCTTGGTGGAGAGGGATGCAACATAGACAACTAAAAAGTGTTGAGAGACAGAGCAGTGACTGCAGGACCAGAAAGTCCTCCATGGATCAGAGAAGTTGCAGCAAGGCTCTGTGTGCCTTCGCCTAGGAAACACATGGGCAGGACTCTGCTGCCCTAAATCTTGCCTTTCCAAGTAGATCAGGGTGCGATTTTGTTTTCTTTCAAGGTTGCATTCTCTTCTCAGCTCTGGGCATTACTTGACAGAGGAGTAAGTTTACATCCCTTCATCCCCCCCGGGCTGTACTTTTGCCCAGTTGGAGGCTAAAGACCCTGACCTTCCAGATAGGGAAAGCAACTCGGCAAGATCTCTGCATTTTTGGCAAGAGACAAATATCTGCCTTTCTGTGAGTCCCAAGAGCTCGGCAATTAAGCCCTGCCCCTCCTTCTTCCCAGTGCTTGGATGTTGCAAGCATCTGGCTCTTAAAGCAGGGTGAGAGCCTCCTGTGCTCCCTCCCTGGGAAGGAATAGGTTTCTGCAGAGGCCACACACTACAGCCCCTTTGTTCCCAAAGAATTCTCCATTCACTCCCTTGTGTATCTCGGCAACATTACACCCAGATACAATGCAACACTCAAAGGCAATGCTCCCAGGAATGTGCTGCAGCAACTCTCTGCACCTGGTCTGTACCTCCCTTTCCCAGTGGGACTGGAGGACAGGATGCTTCCAGTAGGGATGGCAGGATGATCAGTTCGCCCAGCTCAGGTAGGGCTTTTCCTATGAAAAGGCTCTCTACAGTATAAGATGTCCACTCTCCTCCATTACTGTCATCACTAGCACTGACCTGGGATGCTGCATTTTCATCCCAGTGGTCCCCAGCCTGCTCTGAGGTGGGATTCTGCAAATGCCCTCTCTACAAGGAGAGGATATTCCCAGCGGAGCTGTACTGCTGGAGAAATCAAGGCGCCAAGCAAGGCTTATCCAGAATCAGCTGCAGCACAGCGAACCCAGGAGTCTCAAGAGCAGGCCAAGCACTGCACCTGCTGCCTCCCTGATCGAAGGGGAGATGCTCCCTCCTGGGGAAACATAAACCCTGACATAGCTGCAGCAAAGCTATGGTCCCACTTCCTTCATCTGGGCTCTTCCCTCTCCCTGTAGGGTAGAGCCCTCCCAGAGCCCTGAGCCTGCACCGCCACCTCTGACCACAGCAGCCCGGGAGCCTCCGGGAGGCCAGTCCCAAGGGGTTGACGTCAACCCCGGTCCTTGAAGCTCTGGGGCCATCGGGGAGCTGTTTCTGCTCCCAGCACATGGTGTCCCTGCGCTGTGGCATGGTCAACGTGCTTTCCTCATCTATGGCTGGCTCCCTGGGAAGAATCCGTGGGGCTGGAAAAGGTCACCCTGGCTGAACTAACCACCCTTGGATGGGACTTACTGGGCAAGGGACAGCTTACAGCAGCCAGGCAGGGAAATGGAGCAGCAGCTTTTGGTCCCTTGTGTCTGTTCATTCTCCTAAATCCCTCCTGAGCAAGAAGCAAAAGCAGAGCCTTGGCAGGGTTTTAGAAGGGAACAAGGCGAGGAAATGAAGGCAGATATCCACCAGGAACAAAACAAAGGTTCGGCACAGAAGGGAAGTGGAAGGGCACAGACATCACCATGGACCTTCCTGCCTGTGCCCTCACTCTGGCTGGCTTGTGCTCCCCTGACTTCTTGCGTCAAGCTAACTCAGCTTGGGAACACTGGAAGACAGCTGGAAAGTGCAGGACACCCCGTACCATCCTGCTCTTGAGCCACTCATGGAGCCAAATCAAAGCTCTTTCTCAGGGAAATACCCAACTGCTCCTCAGTGTATTATGCCTTGGGCCATCCCTTGCCCACTCTCCTTGTTGGCTCACCTGGTCTGCATTCCTGGCCCTTATGGGAGCAGGGTGACAATTGCTGGCACTGGCAGGGAATGACAGGCAAGCATATTTTGGACTCAGCTGCCTGTTCAAGGGCTATGGCAAAGCCTTGTAGTGAAATAGAACCCCACCCTGCCAGCCCACATTTCTGTGGTGGGCAGATGTTGATCCTCCCTTGCCCCCCTTCTGTCCCCTACACTGCCACCCCGACAAATGGGGCCTCGGCTGTGAAGCAGTATCACTTTCAGGGAGTGTGTGTCGGGCCGGGAGGTGGGGGCATTTAAATGAACAGCTGTGGGGGTTTTGTTGTCCCTTGCTCTGGATCTTTGGAGCTGTTCCTGCCATTTGGGCTGGTGGCAGGTTCACGCTGGAGGAGCTGAACAATCCAGGCTGCCCCGGGAGAAAGAGCTGAGTGGTGTCCCGGAGCAGGAAGGACCCTAAGAGGGTAAGAGACCCGGGCAGGAGGCGGGAAGGAGGCTGCTCCAGTGCTTCTCCCTCGAGCCTGCCTCAAGCAGCCCCCCGCTCTCAGGGGGGTGGGGACCCCCCAATATCCCGCTCAGCTCAGACGTTCCAAAACGTGAGGAGCTGCCGAGCACCCCCGCTACTGCAGGTCAGCCGGGGTGTGACGCCGTGCCCGCCGGCCCGGGGGCAGCATGCCCGCCCCGCCGCTGGCCGCCCCGCTGCTGCGCGCCCTGCTCGCCCGCCTGCTGCCGCTGGCCCGCCGGCGCCTGCTGCCGCCGCTCCGCCGCCTGGGGCGCCGGCTGCGCTCCCGGGAGAGCCGCCAGGCCCTGCTCACCTGCCTGCTCTGCCTCCTCAACCTGCGCAAGAAGGCGGACGACTGATCCCGGCCAGCCACAGGCAGGGACGGAGACGGGACGGGAGTGACCCGGCAAGGCGCGCCGGCTCCTCCCGCCTGCCCGGCCCGCCGCGGGAGGAGGGACCGGGCAGGGGAGGGGACGCGCCCCGGCGGGGGCGGAGGGCCCGCCCAGGCAGCCGAGGCCGGACGGCCGCCCGAGTCTCGCCGCTCCGGCCATGGTTGCTGGGCCGCCCCCCGGCCCGCTGCCCCCCGCCGCGGGGCCGCCCCGCCGCTGAGCGCCCCCGCCCGCCCCGGGGAAGGAGCCGGCGCTGCCGGGGCGATCTCCATCACCCGCTCTCCCGGCCGGCGGGGGCCCCACGGTGCCGCTTCTCCCCACGCTGCCCGGGCCGGGACCCCCAGCGCCCGCAGCGGGCAGCGGGGAGGGCGAGGATGTCGGGCAGCACGGCGAGGAAGGTGCAGCCCTTCACCATCAGCACCAGGCTCTCGCTGCCCAAGTGTGCCGCGGACTTCCCCGGAGATGCCTGTCCCGGCATCACCCTGGCCTCCGCGCTGGACAGCCACCGCGGCCTCCGCCGCAGCATCAACGAGCGCATCTCCCTCTACCTGGCCCACGCCCGCGCCGGCCCCGCCGCCCCCGCGGGGCAGCCCCGCTGCCCCAACCCCGGTGAGGACGGGGACACCGACGAGGACCGGCTGAACCGCAGCTCCCTAGCCCGCTCCATTAAAAAGATCACGCTGTCCAACTGGTACGGGGACGCTGGCACGGGAGAGGCAGGGGGACACGGGGACCCTGCCCGCGCCGGCGGCGAGAGGAACCACAACAACAACAACAGCAGGACAGGGAAAGCTCAGTTCAAGGTAAGCGATCCCGGTACCCTGTGTCCTGCTCTCGCCCCGTCTTCCCTGCAGTTCCCCATTCCTCGCTGCCAAGGGACGGGTAGGTCCCGGAGAGGCTGCACCCATCCCTGTTGCCTTATCCCCATGCCGTCCAGGTAGCAGTCGTTGCAGGGCTCCTGGGGTACTTGTTTTTCCTCCCGTGTGCCCCCCACGCACTTCTCTGTCCCGTCAGGCTGGAGGGCAGGAAATCTTCGCGGGTGAGCGGAGATGAGCTTTCCCCGGGGCTGAGATGAGCCAGAAAAGCCCTGCCCCAGAGCCCGGCTATGGGGGGCTCAGCTTTCGAGATGCCTGTGATGATGCAGTTGAGTGCGGGGAGCTGGGAACTCACTCTCTCGTTTACCAGAGGGGAAACGGAGGCTGGGAGAAGGGAAGTGACTCATGGAGGGCCACACAGCCAGGCAAAGCTGGGACAAGGCTAGGATCAGGACCTAGGGCTCTCAGCACCCCGCCCTCCAAGTCGGAGCGCTAGCAGGCGCAGAGGTACGAATTCAACAGTGCCAGAGCCCGGGAGACCCCCTGTGTGGGTGGGATGGGGCAGGAGGCGCCTCGGAGACATCGCAGTTTCTGGCAACAGCAGGCAGGAACTCCTTGGGATTTAACCCTGACCTGCAACAGCTGGTTTGCCAGCAGGGTAGTGCTAGGGAGAGCCGCGCAGCCCACTGCCAAAACCCTCATCTTCATTGCCAATAAAGGCCAGGCACAGCCTCGTGAGAGGTGCCACTTCCTCCGGCACGCAAGCAGCTCCGCGCTGGGCGGCCGGAGTCTGCGCAGCCCAAAGGGCATCGGCATGAGGGCTCCCCTCTTTCATATAAGGTAGGGACACAGGCTGGGCACGATAGTGTGGGACTCTCGGGAGGCTGCCAGGATCGGCCCCTCCTCCCTGTCCAGCATGAGCGTGTGGAGCTGAAAGAGGTGGGCAGGCTGCAGGATGGAGCTTTAGGAGGGAAAGAGGGAACTGGGGGCAGGGGAAAACATGTGGGATGGCTGCTGGAGGAGACGAGGGACATTATCTTCCACACAAAGCACGGTAGTGCTTTCCCAAGCGTGTCCCGCAGCCCTTGGATTTGCTCTTCACTCCTGCCCCGTAGGAATGAGGGGCTCCTCCGGGATGAGCACGGTGCTGCCTAGGAGGGTCTGGCCCCGCTCCTCTTGGTCGTGGGAAGTCACTGTCGCCTATTCTATGGGAATGCGGCAACCATATGTGTCGTGTTAATTCTGCTTTTAGCGGGAGAAAGAAGTGTTTGCAGAGGCGGCAGCTGAGGCTGCTGCACTTGTTTCACGTGTGGCTTTGCTCATGTCTTGAAGTCTGGGGTTCTGCTAGCACAGCACAGCACCTCATGGATGCTGAGGCAGGCACAGCTCCTTCTCCCAGACTTCGGCTGCTGAGAGAGTTTGTTGTTTTGCCGGATCGAGGACCCAGCTCCAGCCAGAGGGACCGAGGGCGGNGGTAGTCCCGGTGGAGCAGCTCTGCGGGAAGGATGAAGTCATCGTTGTGCTGGCAGCCCTGTTTTCCTGAGGCTGACAGATCGTGAGACAGGGACTTTAAATAAAGCTCCCGTGTCACCTGCAGGCTTGTCTCCCACAGCTGAGCCCTGGGAGCCAGCATGAGATGTTACTGCATAGCACCTTCTAGGGTCTTATGCCTCACAGGCACTTCACATTTAGCTCCCTATCATTCCCTAAATATGCATCCAGACCTCTCAGCCCCGTGGTCAGGCGAGGAGGTGCCTTCCCCTTCTGATACCATCCTGATGAGTTCTCACTGTGCCTGCTGGGCTGTGATTCAGCCTTGTACCCTGACTGTTCTTCCTGCTTGGGCTGGGATGCTGTGGCACATGGCAGTGGTCTGTCCTCTGCACCCATGGGCCAAGCTTTGCAGGCCCTTGGAAAGGTCCAGTGGTGCTGTTCCCCTAGGGGTTATTCAGCTGTAGGGCTGTTTGTAGGGCTCTGAGCCCTTTTGGTGACAGCAGCTCTATGCTGGGGGCTGCCATTTGTGTCATGACTCTTCTGCAGTCCTGGAAAGATTGTGGTAAGCCATGTTCTGTACAGGGAGGGAGTTCTGATCTGCCTAGGTTTGTTTCCTTTGGACAGTGTCCTCAGTTTGGAGGGGCTGAGCCTCTGAGTAGGCTGGCTCTGGCTGACCCGGCACCCCGTTTGCGGTGGTGTCAGAGGAGGGGCTGTCGGAGCAGCACACATTGTCCACCGCCCTGTTTCTGCTGCCCTGTGCCTGCTTGGATGGCTGTTACAGAGAGAGCAAGGTGGCCCCAGGAAGGGAGTGGAAGGAGGTCCGTAAATTAGCCTGTAATATCCAACAGCCCAAGAAAAGATCCATCTGTAGAGGATGAGGCTTAATGCCCTTAGGCATGATCCAAACAAGCCCACGCACCTCTTCTCCTGGGGCTGTGCTGCATCAAGGATAAGGTAATGTGGAGTTCATCCTGGACATCCTCTCTGTGCCTGGCTGCAGTTCCTGGACTTCCTTCCTCCTGCCTCTCCTGCTTCCACCCTCACCCCTGTCCTTTGGAAGCCCTTCCCTGCAAGCCAGCTGCCCCCCTAACTCGTCTCCCAGCTAGGCTGAGATCAGGGATCAGCAGCTGAGAGGATTCAAGTTCATGATGTTGGGACTAATGTCAACCTGTGTCCTCGTGCCTCTGCCCTACTGTCCTCGAAGAGGGCAGGGGAGTCTCACTCTGAACATCCTTAGCTGACCAGGGACCAGTGGTGATCACTAAATGGGTTTCTGCTGGTTTTGGAGTCAATTCAAGGAGAGAAAAAGGGTGTTGGTGGTGCTGGGAGCTAAAATGGAGAAGTCACTGAGCAAAGCAGGCTTAGGAGCTCTTGCCACTTGCCTAACACGAGGTGGGAGCTGTGGGTGCTGTTTGCAGGAGCCTGGCCTAGATGCCTACGGGGGGTTGGGCAGGAGCGCAGCCAAGCAGTGCCCGGGCACTGCCAGCAGTGCCTCTGGCCCAGGGCAGGGGGAGGTGGGTGAATGCTCCACTGTCCCCTTGGCTGCCAGGACAGTTAAGCACTACCAGGCTCACAGCTGTGCCTTCCTGCCTCTAGGTCTTCCTCAGGAAGGATGTGGATGTGGAGGACAAGCAGCAGGAGCCTGGGAGTGTTCAGGCCAGTGTTTTCTGCTCTCCAGTGGACAGACATTCTCCCTTCTATGTGGTATGTCCCCCCTGCCCTCAACGTTAGAGGGGCATGACATGCAGCTTGGAGCTGAGCAATGAGGCTGGCTGCTGGTGGTGTGCCCAGGTGTGGATGGAGCCTTGCCTCTTTCAGTGGATGTGGGAACAAGCTGGGCATTATGGGGCAAGAAATCAGCCCCCCGGGCACCACCCAGAGGTTTTGTTGCTTTCAAGGGAGCCAGATTATGGGCTCCTCCAGCCCTGGCTGAGTCAAGCGACTAAAGGTCACAGAGTCACAGGAGGGCCTGAGAATCTGTGTTGCTATTAAAAAAAAATTACAGAGGATTTCTGTAGTTCTTGTGGTTAAGTAGAGCAGGCATTGGAAAGTGAGTCCCATGCTGTCAGCAGAGCAGATGCCAGAGTGCTTAGAGAGCCTGAAACAGTTGCCCGAACTCCACTGCTCCACAGGCTCCTGGAAAATTGTTCCCTGGTGGGCTCGAGGCAGCTAAGACCGGGTGGGGCAGCTCACACAATCAGCCCACTCAAGGAGAAAGGGCTCTCCCAGGCTGGCCCCGGGAGCAATTTCTGCCTGCTGAGAGGAGGCAGCAAGCCCTGCACCTTTGGGTTCCTCCTGAAAACGCTCAGTTTCCTGTTTGCCACCAGTTAGTGTTACAGTCAGATCCCTATCCCTGGACAGAAGGATGGGAAGTAAGTGCCCGGGTGATGGTGCTGTCCCTTGGGCTGTGTGCAGCTGGGCCCAGGGCTGAGTTTGGAGAAGGGCCAGCACTTTCATTGGCTGACCTTTGCTGTCACCCCTGGCAGAGCTGGAACCCTGACAGAGTTTCGTCAGCGTCAACTGCCCACAAGGCCAAATCCCAAGGGAAATGCTGCGCTCTCTGCCCCCTCCAACCACTCACTGGGGATGGGCGTCTTGGGTGCCACCAAAGGAGGGAGTGGTGGGGCTTACCAGGAACCCGCCCCATGGCCCTTCCATCCCATCCCCTGGCAGCATCTCCCCGCATGACACCAAACAGATGCTACAGACATTAATGCTCCTCACAGGGATGCACTGCCTCAGGCTGGAGGGGCAGCAAGCACTGCATCCATCTCCAGTGTGGGTGCTGGGACCAGTCCAGGTGCTGGGTGCCATCCCAACAGCCTGGAATGACCCAGGGGTGACCCACTTGAGGGACATCCTAGCAACCCCCTGCTGGGGTTACAGATGCCACCTGTGTGGCCTTGGTAGAGGGAAGTGGTACCTCAGTGCCCTGAAGGAGAACCCCAAATATGTCAGCAAAGGAGCAGAATCAGGAATAAGGCATGCTGACCTACTTCATTTGGATTTCTGAAATGCTCCTGGGATGTGATGGGGAGGGCTCCCTGGGGCAGCACACTGACACCCCCCACCCCTCCTCTGCTCCCCACAGCTGGCAGGATCCCCGGTGTCATCACCCCAAAAAGAGAGCCCCAAGGGCAAGGAGTCTGCTGCAGCCCCAAGATGCAGTGGGCGAAGTGACGTGGGAGCAGCCCCCCTCCTTGACCTGAGTCCTCTGAGAGCCCAGTTCAACCGGGAGATGCTGCAGGTAAGGCCAGCTGGGGCCTTCGCCCGAGGGGCTGCTCAGGAAGTGGGATGGGGGGCCGCCGGTAGCCTTTCATGTGAGCTGTGGGGTGGGGTACGCAGCAGGGAGGGCTGAACTCCCAGCCCGAGCGAAGCCATGGTTGTGGCATGAGATCATGTTTGGCTGCCTCTCCCTGGCTGTGAGCCCCAGGGAGAGGGGGTCAGCCCACACCAGGGCCCTGCTTCCTCTCCGTGTGCGCATGCTCCTCCCGTCCCCATTCTCCGCTCAGACCCTGTCCCTCCCCAGCAGCGTGGGAACCGAGATGGCGGGAGGGCTGCTTCCATGCCATGGTGGGAAGAATGCATGGGTGTTTGCACTGGGGAACAGGGTGCAGCGAGGAGAGATGCTTTGTGCAGGGATGTTCTGTGCAGACTGACCTGCTTGGGCAAGCCCAGCGTCTCTGGCTGGGCTGAGGCAGATGCTGGAAAGAAGTGAGGTGCTGCACACCTTCACAGCCCCATTGCCACAGATGCTGTCCTGAGTGCCTGGGCTGGCCTGTCAATTCCCGGAGCAAATGGGCTGTCAGCTGAAAGGGTGCACTCCAGTCCCTGTCACAGCTTTGGGAAGGTTTGGGCCTGGGTCCCCAAAGCTGTGTCCTTGAGGCTCTGGTGTGGGCTGCCACATGGCTCTTGGTGCGTTGCAGGCGGAGAGCTGGGTGCGAGGCAAGCTGAGGGACCTGAAGGACGGCTGTGACCTCCAGGACTGGGAGGAGGTGGCTCAGACCTTGCAGCGGGACATGAAGGATTTTGAGAACACACTGATAAAGCTCAATCAGGTGAGGCCAGGCAGGGCATGGTGTGGCATCGTTCCCGTTACCCACAGGGTCCCTGGGAATCTCTGATGCTGAGTGGGTCCCTTGGCCCCACAGATGGGTGAGCAGCTGATGTGGAGGGCAAGCCCCAGTGCTGAGGCCGTGCGGAGGCAGCTGCTGGCCCTGCAGGACCAGTGGCAGCTCCTGAAGCAGACGGCTGCCAGCCAGAGCAAAGCCCTGGGGGGGCTGCGGAGTCTGCAGGACTTCAACAGGAAAGCTGAGCGGCTGGAGGCGTGGATCAAGCACAAGGTTTGGGGAATGGGAAGCATGGTCTGGGGGAGGGGACAGCCTGGCTGTCCCCCCACCTTCTCACACCCTTGCCTGGCCCAGGAGGAGAAGCCCTGTTTGGCAGCCCTCCTGCAGGAAAGCCCAGACAAGATCCAGCTCACTCGCCGCATCCTTGACTTGAAGCAGGTGAGAGGCTGCTGGGGGGCTGCTGGCCTGTCAGGGACCCCAAATACCTTGAGGCTGGGGCATGGCACAAGTCCCTGAGGAGGGATGCTGATGTCTTTCCTCTCTGCTCGGGCCAGGAGGAGCAGCAGTTCCAGAGTCTGCACAAGGAGCTGAACAGCCTGGCCCAGAAGCTGGAGAAACAAAGCAAAAGTGAGAGCAGGAACATCTCAGCCCGACGCAAGCACCTCAATAAAACGTGAGTGGAGGGCACATGGGCTGAGCAGGGCTGAGCCGGGCAACAGGAGCTGACTGACTGGGAAGCAGGACCTCCCAGACTTCCTAGCCTAGCTCTGCACAGCTCCCCAGACAGGCATAGACTGCCATTCACCTTTCCCCTTCCACCTGCTCAGGTGGCTCCGGCTGCAGGGGACCCTGAAGGAGCACCACGAGGCTCTGCAGCTGGCCCTGGAGGTGGCCTCCTTCCTCCAGCAGGCAGATATCCTGCTCGGGGCCATCCACGCAAAGGTATCTGCACTGGAGCCACGTTGACCCTGGTGTGCGGGGCTGTTGCATGGCCTGAATAAAACTTGGTGGGCAGCACCTTGCTCTTGTCCCCTGTGTGGAGGGTCCTGTGGTCCCAGCACTCTCAGCCTGGGGTTTGGGGAGAGAACCAGGGGATGGAGAAAGGGGGCCAGGTTGGCAAGTGCAGATTTGCACTGTTTCTTTCTGCTGGAGCTGGGAGCAGGGCCCTGTCCTCGTCCCGCTGTTGACGGTGGCCTCTTCTTACAGCAGAGCAGCATCTGCAGTACAGGGAAGCCAGGGGAGGGCGAGCCATGCCAGGATCGTGATGTCAGGGACATAGCCAGCCAGGTGATGGTGAGTACAACACTCTGCCTCGTCCTCTGAGCCCTGGGGAGCGTTCTGACAGACAGGGAATGTGAGCCTTGCCAGGTCAGCTCTGCCACCACCAGCACTGTGTGGGTGGCTGAGGCTGTGTGATGGATGGGGGAGTCTCCTCAGGGGCAGCCAAGGAGTTGGGATAGGCACCCACTGCCTCTTCTGCCCCGAGAAGATGTGTTGTCCTCACACCCTCCCCATGGCCATGGTGGTTCATCCCTCATGAACCCTGTCTCCATCACTTCCCAGCTGCTCTCTTTTCTCCAGATGCTGGATGTGACAGTGTCCCAGCTCCTAAACTTGCAGCCCAGCCTGGCAGCCCGAGTCACCTCAAAGCATCGAGACGTAAAGGAGAGCTGGGCACAGCTCCAGCAGGCGCTGAGGTAGAGCACAGCTGGGCAGGAGCACCAGGGTCCCAACCCTGACCTCCCAGCACTGGGGCCAGAGGCTTGGGAAAGACCTGGGTTAGCCCCTAGCAGGCTGTCCCTGGGGCACCAGCTCCACTCAAGGTCTCTCTTCACCCTCTGCTCCCCTGGGCTTCTCTTGCCTTCGTTTCCCAGAACAGGGAAGGCTCCTGGGAAGGCTCCAGCACAGGCAAGCAGTTCCCCAGGGGGCAAAGCTGCAGCTCCAAATGTTGAACCTCGAGAAGATAGCAGTCATGGGGCTGTGGGTAAGGAAGCATCAGCCAAATGGACAAGAGGACTCGACGGCAGGGTAAGCACTGTCTTCCTCCAGGCATCTTCAGCTCCTCTGCTTCGAGAAGATAAGGAAGCCTATGGGAAAGGGGTTCAGGTGTCAGGCAGAATCCAAGCTGAACACTCCTGGATCTGGTCCCACCAGTTATGGGAAGTGATAAGTGCCAGGTCCGGGGCAAAGCAGGTGTGTGCCTCATGCTGGCCAAGGAGGAATGGGAACCTTTGTGCCACAGGTACCAAAAGGTGTGCTGGAGAAGATGGCAGAGCACAAGAAAGGAGAGGAGAGCAACCCTGGCTCCCCAGCAGTGGGACAGCCCCCTCATGGAGGGGACAACAAAAGGTACCAGCTTTGTGGAGGTGGCTGTGGGAGTGGGACAGAATCAGAGGGGACAGGGATGGGGTTCCCCTGTGCAAGGGGGAACCTCGCAGTCCTGACTGTCCCTCTCCTCTCTCTGCTGGAGGAGGAGAGAGGCAGAGGCTGAGTGGGGGATGCAGCAGCTGGAGACCCAAGTGCAGGACGTCTGCCAGGTGGTGAATGCGGTAATGTCTCCCCAAGAGTCCCGTTTGCTCCTTGCCCATCCAAGAGGAGACAGTGTTGGGGAAGGAGTCACTTCCCTGACCCCCTCCTGCTGCTTGTGAGCATGCATGCTTGTGTACACACCCCTGGTCTGGGGACTAACCCAGTATGTCTCCTGCTCCTCGGCAGACTCTGTCCCCATACAAGGAAAGTGTGGGTGTGGGAGTCCCCCCATGTCCAGTGGTGAGCCTGGAGGCAGCACGGATGCAACAAGAGCCCCTGGCCTCTAGCTCCAGCGCCAGGGCTGTGCTCCTGGTGAGCCTGCTTGGATGTGGGGTGGGGGGAGGGCACCAGGTGGGGCCCATCCTAACTGCCCTCCCTGCCTCCCAGGAGGGGCCAGCACGAGGGAGGCCTCCCGGGAGCCCTCAGGTGGAGGCCATGCTGCGGGAACTGGGGGAGCTGTGGGAGGACCTGCAGAGGAAGCACCAGGAGAATGGCATAGTGCTGCAAGAAATCGATAAGGTATGTGGAGTCAGGGGTAGGGTGGGCACAGGGCACGCTCCAGTTGTAGCAGCTGGCTGGGGATCACCGAGTGAGGCTGGCACTGTGGGGCCTGGAGCTGGTACAGACGTCTCTGCCTTGCAGATGGCACACTTCTCCCACTGTGCTGCCTGTGCCCCAGGTACCCCCAGTGGGATGCCAGCATGACTCCTGCCTCCTCTGGGTGGCTCAGAGCCAGGCTGATGGGTTCCCTGCTCTCCCTGAAGGCACTGAGGCTGGTGGGGGAGCTGGACCAGGCTGAGCGGTGGCTGCAAGCCGTGGCTGGGTCACTCTTGGAACCAGCTGCCATGAGAAGCCCGCCAGAGCTGCGGCAGGACCTGGAAGAAATGAGCCGGCTGGAGAAGCAGCTCTTGCTGTGTGGCCTCAAGCTGCAGGCACTGCGGGAAGAAGCAGCAGACAAGTCGCCCACTGAGCACGAGGGGGCAAGGAAGATGCAGAGGAAAGTGGAGATGGTGGAGGAGAAGTGAGTCCTGGAGGAAGGTGCCTCTTCTCTGGTCCCCAGGTTGGGTGGAGAGGAGGATGCTGTCCCTGAGGAGGTGCAGAGGCTGCCGGCACCTCTGATGAGCACCTCTCCCCGCAGGTTGGCACACGTGCAGGCAGCCCTGCGGCACCGGGCAGCAGATCTGCGGGACTCCCTGGTGCTGTCCGAGTTCCTGCAGGACCTGCAAGAGGAGGAGGCGCGGAGCCAGCAGGGATCTGCAGCGGTAAGCAGTGTGGCCAGGCATCCCTTGGGATCACACACCACCTGGGACTGGACTGAGGGTTGATCTGTGGTTGGCAAGCACCTATTGGGTGCTCCCCTCCAGCCCAGCTGCCTGGGGTGTCACTCCCCATCTCTTATGTCTGGTGTTTCTGCTTCCTTCAGCCAGGGAGTGGGCGTTGCAGCTCGCAGGGGGGTTTTCCCCTGCTCTCAGCCCAGGCTGAGACTTCTCCAAGCAGTGAGGACATGAGCCGCCCCTTGGGAGAGCTGCAGGAGGCCGTGGAGATGCTGAATGACGCGGCGAAGGAGCGGGAGCGGGTCTTGGAGGTGGCAGCGGGGACGGAGAGCCTGGAGCGTCTGGTAGGGAATGGAGTCAGGGGCCCTGGGCATGGTGGTTCATCTGCAGCTGGACATGCCGGCTAACTGGGACAGGGCATGCACTTCAGCTGTCCTCAGTGGGACATAAGGGCACTGGGATTCATGGGGACCACTCTGTGCGACGCTGGTATCCTTGTCTCTCCCATGGCTGGCACCTGCCCTTTTGCAGCTGCATGGCAGGGTGTCCCCAGGCTGGGGTGGGTTGGGCTGTGTGGCAGATGGTAGCACAGGGGCTTCCACCCTGGGGCTAATCTCCTTCTGTGTCCTCTCCTGCCCATCCAGGTGGCAAAGATATCCCCACAGCTGGAGGCCCTTCAGTGCAGAGCCAAGGCGCTGTCTCAAGACATTGCCCTAGCAGAGAACAGCTTCACCACGGTGAAGAGTGAGAAGGACCTGCAAGGGCTGCAGGGCTTGCTGAGCTGCCAGCAGGAGATGGAGGTGAGTCAGAGCAGCACTGCCAGGGAGGTGTCCCAGCTGGCGGGGACTTTCCTAGTGAGGCAGTGGCCCCGCTCTGGGGGCCCAGGTGTTGTAAGCCTTGGCACACTGTGGCAGGGCGGGGTGGAATTTTCCAGTGGAGCTGAGATCCTACTCTGCTCCCCTCTGATAGCATGGGCCAGGCAAGGGGACAGAACTTGCATCAGCTCCCGTGTGCCAACACCCAGCTGCCAGCACCTCACTCTTCTTCCCACTGGTGGGGAAAGTGACTCCTGCACATGGGGCAGGGAAGCCAGGCAGTTCTGTGCTCTTCCCGTGCTCCCCTAGAGAGGCTAGGTCTGCCCACTACCCACTGCCATGTACCAGCATCCTTCCCTGTGTCCCTGCATCCCAGAATGAAGGGGAGTCCAGCCTGGGTTCAGAGGGGTTGGATGCATCTCAAACCTTTCCTGCCTTGTGATCTTTAGCATGCAGTGTCGCAGACCCTGCAAGGGCAGCTGGAGGAGCTGGAGAGGGCAGCTGCCTGCCTGCAAGAGCTGTGCCCCGCTCGGCAGTGCCCCGTCAGCCAGGAGCTGCAGGAGACTCTGTGGGCCTGGGCAGGGCTGCGAGAGCTGCTGCGGGAGACCCGGCTCCGCGTGCAGCAGGCCAGCCGGCTCCGGCACTTCTTCAAGGATTATTTAGCCATGATGTAAGTGGCAGTGAGCTGTTGGGGTTGCTTCTCTGGTGGTTGAGGGGGAGCTGGTGAGAGCAAGTACGTGGGGCAGTGCTGGAGCTGCAGCCAGGCGTGACCGTGGGGAGCCTGGAATGCAGGGTTGCACCACAGCTGTCTGTCGTGAGGCAGCCCTGCAGCATCTTGTCCTGCCCCAACAGCCTTGCCACAACCTCACTGAGCTGCTTCCAGCAAACCCTGAGCATGGGAATGGCTTCCCTGGGGCCTGCGGGGCTGAAGAAGGGCGGGGTCATTCTTCAGCCTGTCTTTCATGTGCTCACAGCTCCTGGACAGAGGACACACGGGCTCAGATCTTCTCTGAAAGCCCAAGCAGCTCCAGTCTACCAGAGACTCCATCTGAGGAACTGGAGAGAAGAATCGAAGAGAAACTCAAGGAGTTTGAGGCACTAGCAGCAGCAGGGCAGCAGCTGGTGTCTGAGGAGCACTACCTGAGTGCAACAGTAAGGACAGGGGAAACAGGGTTGGGGGGAAATTCTCAGCACTCCCTGATGTCCTCTAGGGACAGACTGTGAAATAAAGAGCAAGGTGTGGGTGTACAGCCCCGGTAAGTGGGATGGGGACAGCTATGCATCCCTGGGGCTGCTCAGGGCAGGAAAAGTTTCATCCAGTGGATCCTGAGAGCTGAACTGATGTGACAGTGACTCTATCCCACTCCCAAAAACCTCCTAACTGCTCTGTTGTGAGATATCCTGGTAGGGTCAGTGTCCCTGGGCCAGGAGTCCTTGCAGGCTGCCCAGCATCTCCCCTCCCCTCAGATAAAGGAGCGCTTGGAAGAGCTGCAGAGCATGCTGGGCTGGGTGCTGGTGCGCTGGCGAGCACAGAAGCATCAGCAGGATCTGGGGAGCAGACAGGAGGTCAAGAGGGACCTGGAGAGCCTCTCAAGCACATCCCCCACTGGTCAAGTGAGTACCCAGCCATGCTGAGATTGTCAGGGAGAATGACCAGCCTTAAGGCTGAGGGTAGCAGAAGCACTGGATGGAGTGGGTGGTAGAGAAGTAAGGGAGGGATGTGTGGCAATACGCCTGAGAGTCTCGGGTTCAGGCAGGGCAAAGGGAAGGCTGTACTGAGAAAACGCCTGGCTCCAACGGCCCTTCCTTCATGTTCCCTCTCTTGCCTTGCTCTCCAGGAACAGCATGTCTCTTGTGCTCCACCCCACCTGGAAAGCATCCACAGCCCAGTGAAGTTCATGCCCTGCTCCCTCCTCGAGCCTGTGCAAAGATTAGAGCCAAAGCTTCCAGAGAAAACAGCCATCTCCCCACCCGCATCACCCTTCTCAGATGCCCCATCAGGAGTGGAGCAGAGCTGGGGGGACCCCAGCAGCAAAACACCCCATGATGTGGAACCCCGCAAGGAGGCTGCCACCTGGGATCCTGCTGAGACCTCCATGCTGCTGCTGCCACCACGGGGCCCCTGTGGTCTCGGGGGGACAGTCAACCTCATCCTCAACATTGGCAAGAAGGGCGAGAAGAAGAAGGCACAGCTGCAGGCCAGCAGCGAGCGGCCGGGGGAGGAGGCGCTGCCAGCGGTACGGGGGGAGGGGGGGATGGTGGGTGGCTGTGGCAGGACCAGGGGCGAGCGGCCACACAGCCAGGGCAGCTGTCTGGAGCTGTGCCCCGTGCAGACCGGGAGGCTGTGAGGGCTGTGGGGTAACCCCCAAGCTGAGACCCCTCTAGGCCATTTCTAAGTGAGCTGCTGGGGCTCTGTCAGTCTCAGGAGAGGGGCCTTTGGCCGTGCTGATGCTGCGTAATGCCTTAGGGCTCAGGCCGGCTTGTGCCACCCACTTTGCCTGTGCTCTCCTGCTGCAGCTCCTTGCCCACTCTGTCCTCTCTGTGTGTCTCTTTCTCTCCCCTTGCTCAGCTCCCCGCCACTAAACACTCAGGCTGTAAAACCTTTTGGAAGCGTTGCCAGGGGCTTTTAGGAAACACTTGGGGTAGCTTAAAGCGAAAAAGAAAGCCACCTCGCCAGCTGGTGGAAGAGGTAATGTCCCAGGGAAGGCTGCATGCTGGGCAGAGTGGCTGCATGGCATGAACCTGCCTGCCACCAACCCTCCTGGCCATGTCACTGTGCCCTGTTGGCAGTGGTCCGCTGGGAGAGGGAAAACCCTTCTGGTGCTGTGGGGTCCAGAGTGTGGGTGCTGGGACATGTGAGGAGGGGACTCAGGCAGGGCTTGCTGCAGTTTGACCCCGCATTCAAATAGTTTTGGTGGCCATGGGAGGTATGGCTAGCTGGTGGCCAGTGGGAGAGCCTCCCCGCTCCATTGCTGGGGGGCAGCAGCAGTTCCTTGTGGAGTCAGGTGAAGGGGACAAGGGTGGTTGGGGCTGTGTGAGGTGCACATTTTGCCGGGGTGGGAGGTCTCACTCCAAGTTGCTTGGCTTGTAACCCTGGGGCTGGGAGTCTGGAAATTTGTTGGGGCTCACATCTGTTAGTTGCTCCAGAGCCTGTGCAAAAAGGTCCGTGTGTGAGGAGCCCCAGGGGCAGCCTGGCTCAGTAGTCCAAGGGAGAGGGCAGGAGGACGGAGAGGCTGGAGGGCATTGAGGCAGGGTGAGGGGCTGCTGGGCTGCCAGGAGGGTTTTGGTAATGGCTGCTATCCAGCCTAATGGATACAGGGGCACGCTGCTCCAGCTCCTGCAGACTCTTGCAGCTGTGGAAGCCCAGGAGAGGGTCTGCAAGGAACAGGAGGGGAAGGGTCTGCACTCAGTCCCTGCCCTTGCATTCCTTGCTTTACTGCCTGGAGCATACAGGGCTGGCAGGCAGGGACAGCAGTGACTGTAGTAGCCACCTAAAAATGATGGCTTGGAGCTTAGTAGTGTCAGGGAACAGCTGTATGGCAGAGTCAGCCCCAGCTGTACCACACCTGGGGGACTCCATCAGGGGCTGGTTCCCTTGTCTGTCTCTACCCTGCCTGTACCAGTGTGGGAGCCGCCCTCAGGGAATTGAGGTGAAGCTCTGTCATTCCCAGCACTGCATGTGCTGCTGGTGAACACTTTTGTCTGCCTGCCCCTGCAGCTCCCTGATTTCCCAGGTGCAGCATGGAAAGGGGCCAGTCGGCACAAGGTGGTGGAAGCTCCAGCAGTGGGTATGACCCCTCTCTCCTTCTCTGTTTCCTCAGGTGCAGGTGGAGGCCAGGAAAACGTGCACGGCAAAGCGGCCACCCGCTGTTGTCCGCCGCCCTCCGGCGTGCATTGGTGGGATGCCGGCTGTCTCCCACACCCTGCCCAAGGCCGGGGCTGGCTGTCTCTTCAACAGCCTGCAGCGGCGGGATCAGGCCAGGGCGGAGCAGGCCCGGCTGCTGACTCTCCAGGGCATCATGGGCGACAGCTCCCTGCGGCCCACACCTGAGGAATGCCATGGCCCCAGCAACACGTGGCCTCAGAAGTGCGGTTGGAGGAAGGGGGGGCCAGGGGCAGCTGCTGCTGCATCTCAGCTTGGGGAGCTGCTCCTCTATGTCAGGAACCCACTGGTGCAGGACATCGATGCTGAATGCGGGGCAGCCCCTCAGAACCCTTGCATCCCTAACCCAAAAACCACGTGCCCCCGTGTTTCCCTGGGCTCTGTGCTCAGCCTGGAGCTGCCACGGGATGCAGTGGTCCTGGGGTGCCACCGAGGGGCTGCAGCACGGCAGCAGGAGGCAGAGGGGCAGGAGCAGAGGCAGGATCGAGGGGTGAGGCCTTGGAAGCCCACAGGCACACATGGAGTTGGATGGCAGGAAGATGGGCACTGTGCCCAGGAGCCGAGCAAGAGGCTGGGGATGTCCCCCAAGAGTGAGCAAGGAACATGGTTCGAGGAGGTGAGCTTCAACCCCAGCTACAGCCAGCAAAGGGCACACTCTGCTGGGAAGGAGCACTGGAACCTGCAGCACCCCAGCAGCACCAGTAGAGACCTTCTGGACATGAGGCCAAGCCAGCCGTCCCGTGTCGGCGTGGGGGATGAGCTGACCACCCACTTTGGCCAGGACGACAGCTCCACTGCCACTGGCAGGGCCAGGCATCACAGAGCCGCTTGGCTAGAGCTTGGATCATCCCCTGCCAGCATCCCAGGCAGGGCTGGAGCCATCCCCAGCCCTGCCTGTGCACAGCAGCCAGCCAGCAGCAGCCAGCCCAGAGGGTCCTCAGCTTCCCCTGCTGCCCCCACCCAGCTCTCTGTCTTTGAGTGGGCACTGGGGTCTCCACAGCCTCAGAGCCCTGCACTGGGCACTAAGGAAGTATGCCACCCTGCCCACAGGCAGTTTGAGGAAGAGGAGGAGGAGCTGCAGGCCATCTGGGATGGGGCACAGGAGCGACGGGCACAGAGCCCACCAGGAGGCAGCCGTGCCAGCCACCGGACGGGCAGCAGGGCAGGCAGCTTGCCCAGCCCCAGCGCCACTGCTGGCGGGCCCCTCATCCTCTCATCAGCCAACAACGTGCTAGTGGCCAGATTCACCCTTCCCACCGCTGCCCAGCTGCTCCACAGCCCATCAGGGGAAAAGAGCCCTGGGGTGGAGCACAGTGGCAGCCCCAGTGGGCTCAGGGTTTCCCCCCACGTGGAGGAGCTGGTGTCTGCAGCCCCCTTGGATGCCTCCAGCGCCTGGGATCAGCAGAGGCACGGGCAAGAGGAGAGAGAGAACAGCAAGGTGAGATCCACAGGCCAGGAACTCTCCCTCAGGGTCAGGTAGGGGGCTGGGGAACACCCAAGGCAGCATCTGGGTTACCCACTCCAGCAAACATAACCTGTATTTTGGGGGACTTCCTTGCTCCAGTGGCCCCTTTTCTTCAGCTGGTGGGGCAGGGCTAGGTGTGGTATTTGGGGTCCCTGCAGCACACACCCCACCCCGCCAACCCATAGCCTCAGCAAGGTGACACTTCAACCTTAAAGCTGACACACAGCCCAGGTATGTGGGCTCTCACCCCTGCCCAGGTGAGAAAGCTATTCCTCATTGTCATCCCACTCCCACTTTGGCATAGCTCACCAGGGACAGGTCCTAGAGACCTCACGTGCACGGAGGCTGAGGTGGCACCACCAGGCCCAGAGAAGTTTTTGCTCACCCTCTGTGCCCTTGCAGGTCATTCCTGGTAAAATGGAGTTTCAGATGATGGAGGGGACGTTGGAAAGGAAGCACGTATTGCAGACAGGAGGGAGAAAGGTACAGACATGGCTGTGGGGCTTCTTTGGGACAGGGGTGCTCCTGCATGTTCCTGGAACTACCATGGCAGTGCTGCTGGCCATTCTGGAAGGGCAGAACCTCAGAGGGGCTGGGCTGCATTTGAGTGGCATGAGACCATCTGTTTTCTTCCAAAGCTGTTGGCATCACAGCTGTCCCCTGCTTGTGTCCCACAGGCTAGCTGCCGGGCCTGGGGCCTCTTCCACGCTGTGCTGATGAGGCAGACGCTGTGCTTCTACCAGGACCGCAGGGACAGCCTCAAGGTGTGCTGGGGGAGATTGGGCTGACAGGGGAGGGGGCTGGCAGCAGGGTGATGGCTCTGGGCCCCTTGGCCAGGGAAGGCAGAGCCGTCCAACCCCACTGTTACTGTTGCTTTCCCTTGTGCTGCAGAGCTCCGTGGTGGCCCTTCCCCTGAACCTCTCCGGGGCAGTCTGCACCCCAGATGCCGAGTACACCAAGAAGACCAACTGCTTCAGGCTTCAGTGAGTCCCCAATCCAGGGCAGTAACCACAGCCCTCCCCAGTGTTGCCTGCTGGGGCAGGCACATAGCAACACCCCCAGGCAGGACCAGCTCAGTGCTTAGATGAGGATTTCCTTCCTTCTTTCTCACCTGCTTCTCTTTTCTGGTCTGGTGGGGGCTGTCCTATCTGCACCCTAAATCATTGTTCTTCCCCTCTCCCTCTCCCTGCAGGCTGCAGGATGGCTCTGAATACCTCCTGAGGGCCCCCACCCAGCCACTCATGAACGAATGGGTCTCCAAGCTGCAACAAAACTCAGGTGAGAGCAGCCCTTTCAGGCAGAGCAGGGGCCCAGCTCTATGTGGTTACCATGTTTGTTCAGCCCCTGCTGAGCCCTTTGATACAGGGGGGGTCAGAAGACAAGCAGCACAACATTTTACTCTGATTTATGCATCCTCCTAGCCTGCCTTGGGAACAGCAGTCCTCTGCCAGGCAGGATTTGGAGGCTTTGTTTTCACACCACATACACAGCTATAAATCAGGAATAGCACAACTGACGTCAGTGGTGCTTCAGAAGCAAAAAGCCCGTGTCAGGAAAATTATAATTGTGCCTTGGTCTTCCTCCATATCCTCTGGGCTTGGAAATGCCTTGCTTGCCCTTGAGGCAAGGAGACTGGTGATACTGAGGCCCTCCTCTTGCTGTACCCATAGCTGAGGAGTTCAAGCCCTGCTATGAAATCCTAGGCTGGTTGTCAGGACTAAGAGCAGGCACTACAGGAGGCTGGAGGAGCCAGCCATGCAGCATGGGCACCCAGATCAGGGACTGGATCTATGCAACAGTCCTGGGCACTGCCAGCATCCAGCAAGATGTTTGCTGTGTCCCCAGGTTTCCCCAAAGTGGATTACTTCCAGGCGGCAGCACAGCGTGTCGAGGGCACTGGTGGTACTGGCAGGTGAGTAGCCAGGAGCTGGCCAGCTGGGTCTTGCTATGACTCTCTCCCACATTTGCCAGTGAGTGCTGCTCCAGCAGGACATTGGTGGGCCAGTCTGGTTTGCTAAATCTCTGCTACTTTCAGTTTCAGCAAGGTCTCCAGCCCTGGGACCTCCCACCTCCAGGGACATCATCCGGTCACGACCACCAAGAGCCAGGAGGTTGTGGTGTTACCCTGCACAAACACACTACTGCAGCGGCCTCTGGGCAGCCAGGATGGCCCTGTGGCAGCAGCAGGTGACTCTTCTGTCTGGCTGGGTTGCCACTGTCCCCCAGCTTCTCTCCCCAGCCCAGAGAGGTACATGGGAGATAGCTGGGGGAGGCTGAAGCCTGTCAGGCATTCTTGAACTTGGTGGTATCTGGGCCAGGAGTCCCAGGGCTTGGGAACTGGAGAGAGGAACGTTCACTTCCTGGGATACTGAGATAGTCATAGATTTTCCTCTTCTCTTTGGGGCTGACACAGAGGTGTCCTGTGATGGCCTTGCCTTGTGACATGTCTCCATTCTTCAGAGAATGCTGGGCACAAGGGGCAGCAGTGGTCACCCAGGGCGTCCCCCGGACTGTGGGACAACATCGGCCCAGAAGACGACTATGGGCTGGTGGCCAACAAGAGGAGATCCTACTCCTTCACCTCAGGTACAGTCCTGATTTCGCTGTCACCGCCAGGAGGTGGCACCACTGCCTCTGTCCCCACAGACAGCCGAGGACGGATGCGATGCTGCTCCAGCACGCACCTGCTCCTACATACCTGTGCCCTTGGCCGCAGCCCCCATTTGGGGAGGGCTCTAGAGGGCTGCCAGGGCCTGCTGGCACCCTCCCCCTTCCACTGACTGCTCCTTCTTGCAGCCACCTACCAGAAGATCAGCCCAGTGGCCGTGGCCCAGGGGGCAGCAGAGGCGGGGAGCAGTTACTCGGTCACGCTGTACATCGGGGAGCAGGTGTCGGCCACGCCCCGGGCACGCTGTCACTCCCTTGTGGCCCGAACAGGGAGCCCCCGGGACACACGAGGGGAGACGACCACCAGCCCCCCTCGCATCAAGAACAAATCTGTCTTCAAGAAGTTCTTTGGGAAGAAAGAGTGAGCCCCAGACAAAGGGACAAAATGCCCTAACCTTCCTCTTGTCCTCCTCTTGGGCCATTCTGACTCGGTCTCTACTCCCAGCACCAGTTCATGGCTCGCTGCCTCCCCAGGGGCAGGAGGCTGTGCCAAGTGGCTCTGCTCCAGCCAGCCCCGGGGCTGTCCTGTGCCCCAGCCTCTGCAGCCCCCAGCCTCAGCCTGGTGCTGAGCACCCCTCCTGCCCAGTGCTCTCCCTGGGTGCTGGTGGCTCCCCAGGCATCCTAATGACACACAGCACAAGGACAGGGGGGGTGGATGATGGTTTTTATTAAAAGATAAATAGATGCTTAGTGTGGGAGCTTTTTTGTCCAGCAGCACCCGTCAGCACAGGAGGAAAGGAGCTCTCTGCAAGGTGGTCCTTGCTAAGCAGTCAGGGGAGTGTCAGATGAGGACGGCCCTGCAGTGAGGTCCAGTCCTGCTTGAGGGGAAAGCCTGAGCCGTTTGGTGCCTTTCACAAGGATGCTTTGTCCTGTGCTTCCTCTCTGGCTGCACTCAGCCCAGCTAATCCCACAGGCTATCTGGGCCCCTTTTCCCTGGCCTGGGAGCTTAGCAGGGAAGTCACTACCTACAGAGTAAATACTCCTGCCTGCACAGCCCTGCCAAGCCTGCCCAGCCCTGCTGTCTCACAGGGTGGCTGCCAGCCTAGGTCACAGCAGGTGAAGGCTGCATAACACAGAGAGGGCAGGGGTGTGTGGCTAGACCCACCTTTCCTGCAGCCCAGATACCTTTGCAGTAACTTCACCAGACAATGCCAGTTTCAACTGCCCCAATTGCCACCTGTACTGGGAAGGGGAAAAAGCAGCTGATCCAACTTGCCCTGAGCCTGTACCAGCCCTAGAGGGAGAAGGGGAAGTTTCCAGGGACGTGGGTAGCAGGGCCTCTCCCTGTCAGGTTGTGAGGCTCATCTGTGCACACTACTCGCCTCCTCAAACACATTGTGGGGCTTAAAATAGAAGTGCTGGCTGTAGCCCAGCTCTGCAGTAAGGGCTGGGAGAGCAGAAATGCTCCCACCACCCAGTCTCCCTCCTGCAGTGTTCCTGGGGCTGTGAGACAGGCAGTGAGGGGGAGGTGGGCACACCAGGGTCACCAGCAGAGGGGCTTTCTCCACGTTCCCAGCAAGGGGTTCAGGGAATGCCGGTGCGAGGTGCTACTGTGTGGGCATGGGTGTGCTGAGCTTCCCCTGTGTCTTACCACCCTCCACTTGGCTCCATCACTCTTGGCTCTGACACCTGTTTTCCTCCAGCACCAAAGCTCAGCTGCCTGCACTTCCTTAACAGGAAACGACGAGCAGGATGGTAAGGCTGGGAGGGGAGATGCCCTGGGCAGGGGCCAGGTCTGTCCAGGCCAGTGAAGAGGCCAAGGCACAGCATTCCAGCTCCGGCTGCACATACCAGGAGAGCAGCTGGTGGGCTGGTGCCAGTTCATTCCTGAGCGGCTGCGGGGCCCGGCAGAGGGGCAGTGGGTGCAGGGTGCTTTACTAAGGGCCCCCCTGCTGGCCCCGGGGGTCGACGCTGACCCATGGTGGGGCGGGAGCTCAACAAGGGTCCCACCATGGCCCCAGTCCTGCACAGGAGCATGGGGTGACATGTGCCACTGGTGAGCTAACACCATCCCAGGGACGATGCTGGCACCTGCAGCACCGCTTTCGGTACTCCGCTTGTAGAAGCTTCACTGTCCCCCCCGAGGCAGCTGCCCCCCCACAGCCTCCCCTCTCTCCTCCTCTGTCTGGCACTTGGCCCCGCAGCAACCGGCTGACTGACGAATCCTGCCTGTAGTTCCTATGGCAGAAGCCAATTCCTCCCTCCCCTCACCACTAATCTGCCCGTGCATGCAGCCTCCACCTGCTGAGCCAGCGGAAGCTGTGCTCAGCCAGCCCCAGCCACTGCCAGGGCTCTGAAACCCTGAAACCCACTCCAGCTGCAGAGCCTGTAGGGTGGCAAAGCCTTTGCACCCTGGTCCTGCTGCTGTGGGAAATCCCAACCCTGGTGCTTGGCACCAGGCAGTGAGGAGTCTGCAGGCAGCATCATCTGGCACCAGGAGAGCTGAGCTACCAGGTAAGGGCAGGGTGCAGGCAGGGAGGTGACCAGAGTAAAGCACTGTCCTGCTGTGCCTTGTTCTGCCGGGCACCGAGGAGAGGGTCTGGTTGCAGTCTCCTCCATTGAGCCAAGATTTTGTCCCCCATTTCGGCGGCTCGGCAGCCCTGCTGCAAGGTCATCCTGCAGCCGGGAGCCTGTGCTGAGCTCTGGCACCATCACACACTGAGGGACCCCAACCAGGGTCCGCAGCTTTCTAGTCCCAGAGCTGGAAGGAGAGTTCGGAGCCTGACCCCGGCGCAGGAGGAAATGAAAGCGGGGAGCAGCAGTGGAGGGGCTGTCTGCCGGCACCCTGCCCTCCTTGCCTGGTCAAAAGGACAGCACGGCTATGGCCCCCTCCCAGGGCAGTAGGGCCAGCCGTCCGTTCCAGGAAGAGGGGAGACACTGGAGAAAGGCCGGAACTCCGGACATTTCAGTGCCGGAGCTGCGACAGCGGGGCCATCCCAGCAGCCTTCCGCTCTCAGGTGCGGCGGATGCAGCTGAAGGGGGGGGGCGGGTCGAAGCGGGTGCGCGGGGTGGGGGCACCGGGCTGCAGTCCGGCAGTCCCGGAGCCGAGGCTATCCCAGCCCGGCCGCGCGATGCCCTTGGCGCGGCGGGAAGCGCTAGGACCCGGCCTACCGCGGCCGGCAGCGCTGGCACCGGGACGGGACCATGCCCTGCAGGCGGCGGCGCCGCGGGAAGGAGCCGGCAGCGCCGGGGGAAACGTGTAAGCGACTCGGCGGTGCCCCGGTTGCCTCGGGGGCAGGTGGGTGCTGGGGCGGAGCGGGGCTCCCGGCAGCGGCGGCAGCGCTCGGGGAAGCCCTGGGAGCCGTCCCGCGGCCGTGCCGAGCGGCCGGGGCTGCGGGGGCTGTCCGACCGACCCCGCTCCTGCCGGTGCTGGGTGCTGCTGCCTTTCCTCCCCGTCCTCTGCAGGACCGCCGCAGGGCTGGCCAGGGAGCCTGTCCCGGGAACACTGTACCACGGGGAAAGAAACGATTCCCCTTTCGCTATCCCCCGAAACAGCCAGCTGGGGACGGTGCTTGGTTTCCCTGCCCGTGGCGATATCACGCGACCACTGGCATGGCCACCGCTTGCTGGCTCGGTCACCTTCCTGTGTGAGTCCCGGCCTTTCCTGAGTGCTGGCTCCCTCCCTGCCCGGTCACTCACGTTCCTGTATGGCCCCGGGGGTGTCCACACCGCAGGGAACACCTCCAGGGAGCCCTCTGCGTTCTTGGGGTTCCTGGGGCTGTCCCACCGCTCACTTCCCTGCCAGAACTTCTTCTACAACCCCATTTACCTCTTGCAGGCCCTTTGCCCAGTAGCTGGGCACTCTCCCATGACCCTTTCTATTTGTAGGCTGACCGCTGGGAGCTTGCCCTCTCCCCTTGCACCATTCCCCACGCAGGTCCTTTCTGCCCAGGCACCATTCCCTGCCTGCCCTCGGGGTGATTTGGTGCAGCACAGAGATCCTGGCTGCATTCTGAGTCCAAGGCATGGCCCAAGCCCTGTTTGCAGGAGCCTGGCCTCGCATGCAGGCAGAAGAGAGGTGAAGGTACAGGCAGAGCAGGGTGCGTAGCATGGCCCTTGAGCCAAATCAATCCAGAGCATTGGCGACTCTCAAGGTCAGGGCACTGCTCTGCTGTCCCAGTAAAGGTCTCAATGCAAGGGGTGAAAAAACAGGGTCCCCACTGCTGCCTTTTGTCCTTATCCCTCCAGTGCCCTGGTGCTGTCCTGGGAAGAGAGCGAGTGCTGTAGGGGCTGAAATGGATCAGAAAACTTAAGGAGTGAGGGAAGCTGGCACAGCTGGATGGTGGGAGATAGTGAAATTTATCTCTCATGGTCCTCAGGCTTGTGCAGAGAAGGTGATGGAGGATGTGGTGGAGGAGCCCCAGCTGTGCTGCCCTGTTTTCTGCATAGGCATATAAGAAGTCCTGCCATTCCCTACCAGGAATGCCCGGAGCATCCCTGAAGGCAAGCTGGATGTCTCTGGGACCAGCAGGATGGGAGATACTGGGCAGCAGTGGTGGAGAAGCCTGTCCTCCATCAGAGCAGGCAGCCCTGCCCTGAGCTACTGCCAGCAACAAGACCTTCCAGGGCTCTCCAGAAAGCTAGGCTTCTGTGGAGCTTTTCCTTCTTGAGAAGCCTGCTTTTTTTGCAGGGAACCCAGCACCCCCACAACTGCAGATGCAAAGCAGGGGCAGCAGCAGCACTGCTGGGCAGTTCATAGCAGCTCAGCTCTGCTGTGAAGCTTCCCAACTCCACCATCCCAGGACACAGCACTAGCAAAAGTCAGGTGAGACCTTCCCACCTGCTTGCATCCTCTGGAGATGGCATATCCTGTGTGGAGAGTGGAGAAAACGGGGTTGGTGATGTCTGCAGCTCCTCCCCAGAAGAGGGATCTTTGTGGGAAGCCAGCCACCGCTGTTGTCCAGGCTGACTTTTGTCATCTGGCTCGCTAGAAAAGAGATTGACTGGGTCTGGGCAGCAGTGTTAGAAGAGCAGGCTGTTTCCCTGGAGACTGACTCCCTATCAGCTGAGTATGAATGTACAGAATAAGCCTGAGGCCCTGGGAGGGTAGTGCCAGGAGCCCTTATTGTCCCTGAGGGACTGGGTCCACGGCACAAGGTTGCTTCTGGATGCCTCAGCCCAGGAGCAAGGAGAGAAGCAGGCAAGCTGCCTTTGAGAAGTAGCCTGTGCTGAGGAGGTACGCTTCAAGAATTCCCATCCCATCCCTGTGGAACTTGGGGTTCTCAGGGGACCAGCCAGGACTCCTTTCTCTGTGGCCTGCAGGACAGTTACCATGTTCAGGGTGACTGTCACAGTCTTATGTCCTCATGTAATCCATCCTGACCCTGAAATTTGCGTCCTAACACTATCCCTGCCCTTCTGCACAGGGTGTTATCTATAGGCAAACTCTGTTCCTTTAAACCAGCTTCAAACAAAAAGCTCCTGCTTCTGCCTTCAGACTTCCCTGCTTACTCCCAGATTTCCCGGCTCCCACTCATCCCCGGTCCCCCCTGGGTTAGCACAGCACACACAACAAGCCCACTCTTCGGGGTGCCCTGTTCCACTTTGTGCACTTGCCTCCCAGTGCCGTTTATTCCCCCATCTCCCTGCTGCCGCTCGCTGCCTCCTCATCCTCCTGGTGATCCCAGTGCTCGGGGCCCTGCCTAGCCTTCCGTAAACCCGGTGGCCGCGGGCTGGCTTGGGATGCTTCCCCACCCCGGAAGGCCAGACCCTCTCCCACCAGCCACCGGCTCGCCACTGCTGCGCTCCTCCCACGCTGCTTCCCCCCCCCTGGCTCCCGCATTCGGCGGAGCCGCTTAACCCCGCTCCCGGCTAATTCCTTCCCCGTGCGCTCCCCGTGCTCGCTCCCGGTGACGCGGGGGGCGGGCCCGCGGCTGCCGCTGTGCCCCGCGCCAGCCGCCAGGGGGCAGCGGCGGCCCGCGGCCCGCCGATGAGTTTGCGGGGACTCGGCCCCAAAGGCCCTCGGGGTCGCGCAGCTCCGCAGAGGGGTGGGAAGGGGCCAGAGGCCAGTGCCTCCCCCCGGGGACAGGCAAACTTTGCCGCGCTCCCCCGGCAGCATGGCCGCGGGGCACTGTAGGCTCCCAGCCGCGTACCCCAGCCCCTCCTGTGAGGGGTGCAGGACCCCCCAAAGGTTCCCTCCTCCCTGGTCCGTGTTAGAGCATCTTCTGCCCACAGTGGACACTCTGCTTTGCAAAGGGGCTGAGGAAGGGGGGGAGGGCAGTCCCAGTGGTACCCCGGCAGCTGGGCTGCTGGGTCATGGGTTTGGCCTGCCCTTTTTTTGATGTCCCATGGTCGTGCTCCACTGGGTGGCCTGGGGGCCTCGTTTCAGCTTGGGAACCTGCGGAAGCATGACTGGCAAGGAGAAGAAATTATGAACGGCTGGTACTGTTGGAAACTGTGGGAAAGGGCCCTCCTGGAGACCTCCCTGGGGGGTGTTTAGGAGCATTCAGCCACAGCTCCGCTGCTGATTTGCCCAAAAGGGAAAGCATGACTGGATGGACTTAGTCTGCAGACAGGATTTAGTCAGCCTTGCCAGACATTCGCACAGAGCAGAATCCTCCACACCAGCCAGCAAATGTTGGGCCAGGCACAGACCAGGGCTGGCAGGGCTGTGAGAGCTCCTGGACCTGTGTTTGGAGCCCTTGTCTCTGCAGGTGGCCGTGTGCCATGGCCCCCGAGGTGCCAGTGACCACAGAGACTGCCCAGGGAGTAGGCTGGCTGGGAGAACAGGTAGGCACCTTGGCCCTGCCCTGCCATGCAGGATGGGCAGACTGGCTGCAGCAGCACTCCTGGAGAGCTGGAGCCTGGCTCTGTCTGCTGCCACCAAGGTGCCTTGGGAAGGCTGATGGGGAGCCGCTGCTTCAGGCTATCCTCCATTCACCCATCCCACAGAAAGCCACCTTCTGCCTTTTAGACGGTTCTCAGAGATCCTGGGAGTCGCTGGGCACCTTGCTCCACTGGGGTATGGATGGACTTTGTCAAGGGGGGAACGGGACCGCACAGCAGCTGCCATCCCTCTTCCTCTTGCCAGGTTCCCTGGTTCCCAGCAGCGTTTTACGAGTGTGGCTGAGTGCCAGCCAACTTCTTCCTTAATGGCTGTGCTCCATCGTGGGAGACCGGTGCTGCCAGCTAAGGAGGAGGATGTGCCTCCGGGACTGCTTCAATGGGCCACATGACCTTGGCTATAGTGTGGTTCCCTCTGCCAGCACCAGCTCCATCCTCTGCCAAGGAGACCTGGGGTGACACCATGACGGGGTGCTTGGAGGGGTCTGTGCCCCAGGGCTACCTTTTCTGAATGCCACAGGGTGTTCCTGCCTGCCGCTGAGCCAGGCGTTAACCCTGTCTCCTCTGGTAAAAGTGGGAGCCTGAACTGTGTGTCTTGAGTTTATCCAAGCCTCAGCTTGGGCCCTGACAGGTGGAGTCTGCCTGCAGTGAAGCAACATTTCACCCTTGGCCGGTGTGGCACAGCTGTCACTCAGTAACTAGCAACCAGCAGCTCAGCTGCTAATTAGTGCCATTAGTCCGTATTTACTCCCTTAACACTTGTAGGAGAAAGCAGATGGGCAGCTGGAGCTCAGGAGAGGGCAGTAGCAGTGCAGGGAGGGAGGCAGAGGGATGGGGATGGAGGAGGGAGGGATTGCTCTTGGAAGGATTGTGCCTAGGATGTGGTGAGGATGGGATACCCTCAGAAGTGGCTTGGGTGGAGGAGATTGTGTCCCCCAGCCTGACAGCAGGGACATGCCTTGTGTCCCAAAGATGCTACTGTTCCAGTGGGGCAGGCTGCCCTCACCTCCAACAGCCTCAGAGGGGGCTGGACCCCACCGTCCATGCCAGGTCCCAGGAGCCCTGTGGGCACCGCGGGCCCCTTGCTGAGCTGTGACCAATCAGCAGACAATGGGATTTGTTTCTGCTTGCCCAGCTGGAAAACACACACGGCCCTGCCCCTGCCACTGGGCTGGAGGTGCATGGAGGCCCTTCCTTGTCATGTCTCCAGACCATTTGCTCACCAGGGCTTAGTGGTATCACCACATTGCATCCCCGTGCTACCAGCAAAGGGGGATGCTTAGCAAGGGAGGTGGTGTGGCTGATTGGCAGCAAGGGCCTCCCTCTCCCTTGCCTTTCCTTGCAGAGGTTCACCCGGGGCTGCTCTGCTGCTGGCAGTGAGCTCCTGCTGCCCTCAGCCCACTAGCAAAAAGTCACAGGCTGCTGCCTGACTTTATCCCTGCAGGTCAAGTCGTGCAAGGAAGCAGAGGGAAGACAGGATGCTGGAGGTCTGCGTGGCTCCCTGCAAGTGCTGATGTGCCAGCTGGATCTCTGTGCCACAGGCAGAGTTCAGGAGGGTATTGCAGCCCTCCCCTTCCCCACCTCATCCCAGCAAGGCTCAGGCCATCAGGTGAGCATGACCTCTGCCCTACCACCTCATCCCGAAATACAGGGCAGGGCACCAAGAGCCCAGGGATCACCATCAGGAGTCCTGCAAGCAATGACTGGAGATCTCCCACCCCAAAAAGAGTCTGCCAGCAGCTCTTCAGCCTGCTCCAGGGTCAGCCAGGATCAGCAAGGGAATAGCAAAACTAAAACGATCAGTCCCCAAGCCGACCTCAGTAACAGGCTGAGATGCTTTGTTGACTATCAAAGCATCCGTGATCACCATAGTCTTGTTATAATTGGATTCCCAGGAGCCTGTAGTAAGTTTTTTTGCCCCCATTGGCTAATAGATTAATAACCTGCTGGAACTTGACAGAGGTTCAGCATCTTCTGTTTCCCTCCATGTGACTGATTAAAATGCCCCTCTTCCCCCTTTCCCCATACGGCTGCCTTGTCACACATGCAGGCAATTGGATACAGCTGCTGATCTGCTTGCCATTCCACTCCTGTCTGCCTGCTCTGCCTCTCAGACATAACTGGCTCTCTGTTTCTCTGCTCCGTGGCACTGAGGGCCAGCGCAGAGGCTCTGTGAGCTGACCTGCCCATGCCTTCCTCTGGAATGGGGCAGGCAGCATCCAATGGAGTGAAATGCAGTCACTGTGGGTCATGCTTGCAAAGGGAAGGGTGGTTTTGCAATGGCAAAGAGAGCTGGAGAGCATGCAGCCCCCTGGCCTCAGCTCTGCTGCAGGCTGATGGCCTCCCCATGCCCCAGTTTGCCCTGTCCCTAGCACAGGCACATTACAGGGAAAGGAAAATCTCACTGCAGAGGAGGGCTGGTGGGTTAATTAATGTATGGTTGCAAAGTGCTTGCAAATCTCCAAGGAAAATGGTCGACGTGGGTGCCAAGTGTAAAGGATTCTGGAAGCATTAAGTGCCTGCAAATGCTGCCTAGCTCCTCAGGCCCTAAAACTCATATTGCCCAAGAGGCACCAAAAATATTCCTTTAGCTCCTATGATGCATCATCCACTGCCTGGAATAAATCTCCCTTTTTGTTCTTGCTTTCCAAACCAGCTGTTTGTTTGTTTTCCCCTTTTGGATGTCATAGCTTTAGTTAAAGCAGGGAATTGCTACAAGGGAGGAGGGGAAAAAAAAAATAAAAAGCAAGCAGCTTTTGTGAAAGGTTTGGCAGCAAGCATCACTGAAGGGAGAGCACTTCGGTTGTTTGTTCTGCCTGTTACAAACTAGCTGTGAGCAGAGCGTACAAATTGGGCTCCAGGTGACGGCATTGCAATGCCTGCAGTGCATGTTCGAGTTTTCAGAAAGAAAACTCAACGGGCTGGGCAGCTTCAGCCCCACCAGCATGTTCTGGGAAGCATGTCCATGGGACTCCCAGCCTTATGTAAGGGACAGGCTTTGCTGGCTGCCTTCCTCTCTTGCCTTCTCTCTCCCTTTGCTTTGGGGAGCACAGCAATCTGCCAACAGCAGCAGCGTGTTTTGGCACTGTGCTGTTGCATTGGGGAGGGAGATGGTGGGAACACAGCAAGCCCCCGGGCCCCAGCTGAGGCTGCCTTTTTTCCCTGCCCGAATTATACAGGGGAGAAACATCTGGCTCTGTGGGTCATACAGCAGTGGGCCCAGTACCAGTGCTGGGCAAAGCACAGCTGTTTCCAGTTTAGAGCAGAGACTATTTTTGTAGCTGTTTATTTTTCTAGGAGGCTTGTTATTGTACACGCAGAGGTGAAGATGATAACATGAGAGTCACTTGGGAGCACAGGGCTCTTGAAACACCTTTGCCAAGATGAAGCAAGGCCACTTGGCCCTGCAGCAAGTGTTCATGTTTGTGGGGCAATAAATGAGTTGTTATGGGCTGTGCAATTTGTTACCTTCCCATGCACCGTAGAGGAGGTGTCACCCCTCTGAAACTGCATGCTGCCATTGACATTACACAACGCAAGGACTTGCTTCCCTCTTGGGAGCAGCCGTACTTCCCGAGGGGCTGAAGTGCCTCTACGGAGAAGAGAATTTTGAGCGAAATGCCTCCTGTCCTGCAGCAGCCAGAGCTGGATTTTAAAGGACACTCACTCTCTCCCAGACTTAGCCTTCTTCACCCCATGGTGTCTTGCTCACTCCACGTCTCCTGCCTGCACAAGAGAAGACATCGTTAGACCCTGTCCTGCGAGCTGGTGCTGGCTGGGTGCAGAGGTGTGTGCAGGGAAGCAGCCGGTGCTGTCCTTGGGAGCCTTTCTCCGTGCCTCCCCTGGGGTCTATCTGCTGGCCTCCTGTCTGCCTGCGGTCACCAGTGAGCAATTCAGCACTAATGGATTTCAAACCCTCCATCTCCAGTGAGAGGCGTCTCTATTGAGAGATGCTTGATTCCAGTGATTGCGGGCGTGGCTGTGCAGACAGGACCAGAGCTGCAAATTAGAGAACATTTAATCCTGTACTTTGGTGATGATGGTAAGTGCTACGCGCCCTGCTGCTGAAAGCCTGGGGTGAGGCAGTGGCTACACCCGCCCTGTCCTGAAGGAGAAACTTCCTGGACTATCCACTCAAAGGTAAATTTTGTGGTGTTTCTCCTCCCGATGGGGTCTGAGGTTATAATGGTTGATGCTGAGAACATTGTCCTGGCTTCTGGAAGCACAGGTGTCAGTTTGGCTGGGCGGCGCCAGTCTGGACCTTATGCTCAGGTTCCTGGGGGAATTGGTTCTCGCAGCTTTTAGTCTGTGCTAAAGTTGTAGCTTATATAAAAAAAAAAAAATTTAGAGATGCTCAAATTTTAGCTCATGCTGCTGAGCAGCAGGTGTGGATACCACAAAGAGAAACACAGCGCCCAAGCTGCTGTGGGATCCATGTCCCAGGGACTACCAAGGAGGCTTGTGGGGCTCTGTGGGTGACAAGATGGCACATCTCAAAGCTAGAGAGGAGGTGATGTAAGACATCCCAAGCAGGTGACCTTGCTTTTCTGTTTTGTTTGGATTTTGGAAAGAAGAGAGGAGATAGGAGAGAAGAGAAAAGACAAGGCAATGTGGGGAGAGAAGAGGTCTTGTCTATGTCGCAGCTTAACCAGAAGACCTTCCAGATCAGAATGGCTTACAGATAGGGGGCTGAGAAAAGGCAGGCCCAAGGCTTGGATCTGTCATTGCCTGGGAGATGCAGCCTGGGAGCTTTAATTGGAGACGAGAGCTTTTAAATTTAATTTGATCTGATATGGATCTTAAATTTAAGAAAAGAGCCTCCTGTCTTACTATCTGGCAGCACTGTCTGCCGCTCTGCTCGTGCTGTTAGTGTACCCTACTATCTGACCCCAGAAGCCCATAACCACGACAAACATCTATGGCCAGTGCAGAGGGGGAGAGATCCAGCTGTGGAGGCTGCAACTGAGCAGATCAGTGAAGAGGTCTTTTCCTCAGGGTGACACTCCACAGTGTCATGGTTGCAGATCAGAAAGCACCGGTAGCTGTCTCAGCCCTGTTATCACTGCCTTTTTCTTGGGCTTTGAGGACTTTTTGCTTATGTGGCAATGTTTTGTAGGTCTGTCTTAAAATACAAGCTTGGTGCTTGGATTCTGCAGGAAGATGTGTGTTAGAGATCATCTTGCTGGGAGAGCGTGAGAATGAGAATCCGCCAGAGCTTTCGGGGGTGTTTTAACTTCTGGTTTTAATTTCTAACCTAAACTGATCACCATCTGCAGGGAATTTTCTGAGGCTGTTTATTAATGGAACAAATGTTTTAATGGTCAAAGCTGCTGCAGGGACTTTCTGGTGCCACTGCCTGTTCCTGCACAGCACAATGTATGGAGAGAGCCAGGAGGGCCCTGTTTTCCTTTAAACGCCCAGCTACATAAAAAAAAAATATTTCTGTGACTGTTTAACCGCACGAATATAAGGTTAAATTCAGGTGCACTCACCTTTACTAGGGGACAAAGTACCTGAGAAATCCTCCACGTTTGCACTTCAGCTGAGCAACAGCCTTTTATCACAGTGGAGCAGATACCAATTATGGAGAGATAGGAACCTGGAGGCGGCAGCCAGGAAAAAGTAATCTTAGGGCTTTTCCCTGCCCTTTGGATACTGACTACACACGGTACTTCTATCCTCCGAATATGAGGGGATTGCTAAGGTTCACACGGCTCTGCACATTGCCCGCCATCCTGGGTAGCAACACCAGGAATACACAGTGCCAAAAGCCGTCTTTAATCCTCTCTGTGACTTACAGCACCGCAAATGGTTTGGGTTGAAAGGGACCTTATGGATCATTAAGGATGACATGGGCAGGGATGACACCCACTAGATCACTAACTCAAGAAAGTCATTTCTTTTATATACATATATTAAAAATATAAAATATATATGTTCTATATATAATATATTACACATTTATATTACACACTAATATATAATATATAACATTAACATATAACACATAACACATAACAAATATATAACATATAACATATAACGCATAACATATAACATGTAACATATAACATATAATGCATAACATATAACATATAANGTGTGTGTGTGTGTGTGTGTGTGTGTGTGTAACCTCTGACTCGCGGAGATTTTCCCGCCACATGCGGGGCGTGGAGAGAGATGCAGTAGGCGCGGAAATGGGGGGAGTCAGTGACAGGCGGGCTCGGGAAGGGACAGCGGCAGAACGCGGGGCGGTGCGGAGAGCTCTGTGCAGGTGGGTTCAGCCCGAAGTGCGCACGGGTGCCCGCGGAGGGGTCGCGGCTCCTGTTACCCCTTTTATCCCGGGGGCTAGGGTGGACGGGGAATGGGCGGGAAGAGGGAATACCCCCCGCCTCTCCCACGCGGGAACCGCGTGCGCTGAAGGCAGCAAGAGGCTCCCATCCGCAGCGGGAACAACCCGGAGCTGGTGGGCGCTCGCGTTCGAGATACTGGCTCCAAGTCGCCGAGCTTTTGGCCACCCGGCTCCCCTCCGAGGCTCGGCGCGGCGTTTCAAAGCTGCCTGGTGCGTGGGGAGCCCTCAGAGGGAGCCGGGGGATACCCCGAGCTCAGGATTGGCGCCACAGCGCGGGGAGAGGCGCGGGCGAGCCGCGGCTTGGGGGACGGGGCTGGGGGGCGTGTGAGGCATAGATGCTGCTTCTCGGGGGAGGGTCTTCCTTGCTGCCTTGCACGGCAGCTACAACTCCCCTTTCATAGTTACTGCCGGGGAGAGACCGTGTGGTTTTGGGGATGCGGAGCGGGCCAGCGCGTGGCTCTGGGGATGCAAAGCGCAGTGGTGCTCCGATACCTGGGATGCAGCACTTCACCGATGGGATGCAGGACTTGTGCGGCGCTCCTCCGGCTGCAGAGGTGCACATCCCTGCGGAGCATGCACGTGTGCACGGCAGTGTCTGCCAGCATGTCCCAGCCGGCGGCTGCAGAGGTGCACATCCCTGCCGGGCATGCACGTGTGCACGGCAGTGTCTGCCAGCATGTCCCAGCCGGCGGGTGTGCTGCGGGGTCGCTGGCAGGTGCGTGGGCAGGGTGCCATGTACTGCTGTGCGAGAAGTGGGGCAGAGCCCCCTTGGCTGGCAGAAAAACTGCCGGGTCGGGGTTGTTCCAGGTCCTGCTCAAGAAAATGCTCCCAGCTGGCTGTGGCATAGTGTGGATGATTTCAATGAGTGCTTCTTTCCATTCCTGAGTAAACCGTGTTAATGGAGAGCCTGGTTCAGGCAGAAGTGCCACGAGCTTCTTGTAGAGCCCTTTTGTGTCTTCCTCACCCCTGTAGTTAAACCTGAGCCTCACACCCCTGCTAGATGCTAATACTGCCAGACCAACACAGTCCCTGCCTGTACTCAGCAGCGCTCCCATCTGCCTCTCGGGAATGGGCTGTGGAATTGCAGACTGTGTGGGAAGGCAACAGCGGCTAAGCCCTTGAGCTGTGGGATCGCAGACAAGTAAAGCCTGTGTCCTTGATCCCAGGGCTAGGGGCTGCAGGGGGAATTTGTGCAGCTGTTGGCCACAGCTGGATGCACTTCCCGGCTGCTCTGAATCAGAAAGCAGCCCAATGGCCCCTCAGTTGCCTGTTGTGAGCAGACACGGTTGAGGGACTTCTGTGAGCACCGACACGGGAAATCCCACTCTCCTTCTGCACGGCATCCAGTCTTGGTGGCATTGTTTCCATTCACCAGCAACTGCAAGCTGCTGTACAGCCTCAGGTTCCCTTGAGCCTGCCTTCTCTACAAAGCCATTTCAGGGTGTGACTGTGCAGGGATGCTTTCCCCTTGGGTTCTCTGGTTGTCTTCGTGCCGCTCATGGGCCATTGATAATGTCACTCTAGTGCTGACACCACATGTATCCCTCCAAAGTGCTCCTGCCATTGTTTTTTGCTCCTGGAAAAGACAGGTAGGCTTGCTTTTGGCTCACTAAAAAGATTTTCATAGAGCAAGGCACTTTGTTTTTGGCAATAAGGGCTGTAACATCAGCCCCAGAAGACGCTTTGCAGGATGACTTGTCCCTCCACAACTAGTGCAGACAAGAGATGGGGGCTGTACCTGGAGTGAGGAGGCTGAAGAAATTCAGTTCAGCTTAAATCAGCAGATGTGGCACCAGCACACAAGAATGTACTGTACCTCCATCCTGCAGTTGTCCCTCTTCTCCATTCCTCACCAAGCTGCATAATTAACTACTGGCATCAATTCCCCAGCATGGCATCCCTGCTCTCATTATCTTGGGCTGGGAGGTGTTAATGAGCCTCTTCCTCTTTGAAGATGAGCCATGGGCTTTGTTGTTGCCCTGGCCTGACCTGTCTTATTCCTCGCTGTGGTATGGGGGTAAGCCAGGGTGGGGAGGACAAGGCACCCGTTCACCCGCTCCTGTATTGCACCTTCTTCACTGCCCAGCTTCATTCCCAGTTCTCCTGGCAGAGGCAGGGCTTAGGCACCAGCCCATTGCAATACAGGGAGCCCAGGACCACCTGTGTGTCCTGTCCAAATGGAAAGGCACCGGCCACTGGCTTTAGGAAGGCAGCAAACAACTTGTGGTGGTTTCCAAGGGACACACGTAGATCTTGGTTGTTTTTGTTCAGTGTTAACGTCCAGGCCCTTGGCAAGTGTTACGGAAGCTGCAACGCCCGCTCTCATCCATGGAATTCTGTTTGTTTGCGGTCCTTGCCAACTCCTTACTGGCCCCAGAGCGTAAACCTCGCACAGCTCCCTGTGCCTTCCTGAGCCTTCCCAACACCAGGCTCTGTCCCGAGACTCCTGCCAGCCCAGCACTGCACTGCTTGGGGCTGCAGGACTGCCAGCTCTCAGAGTGTCATCTCCGTGCTAACTTGCACTCAGCTGCCAACAAGCTGAGGCCCAAAGCACTACGCAAAATAAGCTACAGGCATTTGCAGCTGGGCAGGAGTCAGGGTTTTACCATCCGCACAGCTATTTTGATTTGATTAAGCAGTGCTATAAAGACTAATTGCTTCTTAGGTTAAGAGTGTGCAAGAGGAGGGATGGGGAAAGAAGTGTACAGAGTAAGGGCAGAGTTTGGGTGCGTTTGGTTATATCAGGATGTGTGGTCTGGAGGGTCTCAGTGCCCCAGCTGAGACTGCAGCACGGTACTGCACCACATCTCCCACTTCAGATTCTGTGGACCTAGCTGGGGGGAGGGCTGTACATGGGCTCTGGGGTCCCCATGTGGGAGAGGAGCTGTGTTGCTGCATGAGGAATGCATCTGAGGATTGTTGTTCCCATGAGACAAGGGAAGCTGTTGTGTAGGAATAACGCTAGTAAGTACTTGGTAATTTCATTGCTGATGGCAGTGGTGTGAAAAAGTCACTGTTGTGACTTTTTTTTTGTCCTGGTCAGGCTCGGAGCAGGCTTTTTCCTGGTCTCACCAAGAAAGGGGAGGCTCAAAGCTCTCTGTCATGGATTAACTGTGACACAAATTGGTGAGCCTGGCATTGTGGGTGCAGTGCTCAAGGCTCTCTTTCAGCCTCTTTGTTAAGCCATGGGTGAGCACAGTCAGGTTTCATCTCCAGGAGACTGACTTTCCTTGGAGCCAGAAGGGAGCAGAGACCTATTGCCTGCCTAGTGGCACATGCAGAAAGCTGTTAGCAGGAAGTCAGGCAGATTTCCACAGAGACTTCTTGCTGCTTCCCGCCACAAAACTGCCGGACTTGCTTTAGTTCATTTCCTTTAGGACTAGTCTGATAGGAAGGCACCTCACTGTGAAATTTCCAGCTGGAAATTCAAGGAGTGTCCAGACCAGGAAGCTGCAAAGGGAGGAGGCAGGCAGGGGCGGGAGGTGAAGAGCAGGGCTGGGAGGGATGTGACTGGGTGGGCAGCAGCAGTGGGACTGGAGGGTTGTGCCATCAACCTCCCACCTGCTGAGCCGCCTGCTCAGGCCACATACTGAGGCTCAGTCACCACAGCAGGACTGTGTCATCAGTCATGCTGTGCCAAGCGCAAGCTATCACCTCAATATGTATCTGTGTCCCCAAACTGACACTGAACTGGCTCCAGCCTCCTGCAAAGCTGCTGGGGAGGGAGAAGGGCGTCCTGCCTGGGTTGCCCTGCTTGGCGTGTCCTCTGCTGCCCAAGGTGTGGCTCCAAACACGGTCCTCATCCCTGCCTGGTTCATTTTGCCCAGCACATCCAACCACAGACACAGTTTACACCTGCAGCTGAGGGCCTGTTCACCTGGCTCAAGCCCATCAGGGCTTTGGAGTTTTGCTGTAGCTTTTGTTCATGGTCATGGTAAACCCTCGTGAGAGAAACACCCCTGTTTTAAGCTTGGGGTAACCCCTGGAAAGAGCCAGGGAGGCAGGAGGGACTGGTGAAAGATCTGGCTTCCCAGTCCTGTCCAAGGCTCAGGGTTGAAGGAGATGTCAGCCTTATCTGCCTTGCCTGCTCTGTCCGTGAGAGGCATTGTCATTGCCTGGCCTCAGGACCAAGTTGGAGGCAATTCCATTTTTTTATCTTCCCTCAGTGCCGTACCCTCAGCTCCCTGATGGTATTTGCTCTGGACTGGACTTCAGCCCCCACAGGGAGCCCACTGCTGCAGGGTGCACACAGCACATGGTGCTTTCATTCCATCGGGGTATGTAGGCGTTGGGCTGTGGCTGAGGATGGCAGGGTTGGGTGGGTCTTCATGGCATCCTGGCAAGAGCAGGAGTGTTATCCATTAACCACAGGAGGAGAGACACCAACGGCAACACAGCCAGGCTATTATGGAGTGATCCACCCTACCCTGCAGCTTCTCCTTCCCGTCTTCACACCCACTCCTCGTGGCAAGGCTGCCATGTCTGCGTGGTGAACCACATCAGGGCATTGATCTGCCAGCATGTTCATAAATAGGGCTGGAGGCAGCGGCTATGGGGTGCCCATGTGATGTGGGTCAAAATCCATGCCTTGCAGGGGGATGAGGAAGGTGCTGAAGAGTACTGCACTCCCCCTGTCTGGGCTCTGCAGCTGGCCTTGCTCCAGTAGTGAAGCCTTTGACCAGAAACAAAACCCAGCATCAGTAAATAGCCTGGCATTCGATACTCCACACACAAGTCTGCTGTCCCTCCCTTCACTGTGGCTGTGAAGGGCATGCAGTGTATCAGAAGGAACTGCTTCAGCAAGGCTCAGGCCCTGGGCTCCCTGTCACCTGGCATCACTGTGGAAGTACATCAGCATCCACTCAGGCAAGCCCTGACTGGATGCCTGGCCAGATGGCCAGCTCACCTCAATGGAGGCTACTGTAACCTTGGGTCTCCCAGCAGGGTGTCCAGAGGCACCTTCATCTCCTCTGCTCCCCACATTAATCTGGGGAGGCTGAGAGGCTGCTGGAGCCTGCCTGCCAATGCCAGTGGCTGCAAAGTGCCATTTCCACAAGAGCAGAACATTTGCTGGCTCTCATCCAGAGTTTTCTGTGCTTCCCTGAGACATCCTGAGGATGTTCAGGGTGGCGGACAGGCTGTGACATGGCTGTGGCACAATGGGCGGTGGCTGTTCGCACGGATGTAGCAGCACAGGCTGGGATTTGGAGGGGATGTGACTTGCTCTTTCCCAACTTGTGGCTGGGCTTGTTATTGTTGGTTGTGTGTGAGACTCTGTTTTGATGGCATTTGGGCAGACACAGCGGTCCCACCTCCTGTTTCGTCTCCCTGCCTGATCCTACTTGCATAAAGATTTTCCTGTTTGCCGCTGTTTAGCCAAGGCCATTGCCAAGGGTGGGAGGTTTGGGTTCTGACTTATTTGCTCCAAAGGAGGCGTCTGCCTCAAGTCTTGCTTTGGCTCCTCCTCATGTGAGAGCTCAGTCCTGCCGGGCTCTTTGGGGAAGCTGAGTTATTCAGGGAGGAGGGTGCCAGAGATAGTGCTTCTGCCCTGGGTGTTTTCTCCAGGTCCTTTGCTTGTACCACATCACTAACAGCACACTGCCTCCTTTGCTTTCCAGTCCTCGGTCCACAGATCGTGTGTTGCCCACACAGCTCTTCTGTGTCTGCCACAGAGCAGGGATATGGCAAACCCAGGTCTCAGCAGGCAGCATCTACCCTGCTGGGAAATATGCAGGCTCCTCGAGTCCCTTCAGCTCCTGGGACTTGTTGGGACGGCTGTACCCCACTCTTTGGAAATGGCTGCAGCTTTGGAAGTGAGTGGATTTGGCACAAGCAGACCCAGACAGGGTATCCATCCCTTCTCCTTCCTTTGTTTCTGGGGACTGTGGGGTACCCCTTGGCTGAGACAAAGTGGGTCTTTGAGGGGAGGGGATGATAGACACTCCTTGTCTCTGGAGTAAAACCACTGTGAAATAGCTGCATTTAGCCTCTGAAGCCAGTTCGGTATTTGCATGATGCTGTGGCTGTCTGGGCAGTGAGCAGGGTTATGGCAGGACACGTGGCTGACAAAAAGACAGCACAGGACCCTGACAGGTACCAGAACCTACTTTTGTGCTCACCATCCCCTTTCTCAGTAGGGCTGAGACATTTAATGCCAAAAGCAGCGGTCAGCCAGGGCCCCTATTCTGAGCTGGCCTACAAGCGAAAAGCTTCTTTGGTCTGTGGGGACCCAAAATAGCCCGTGTATTTCTGTCCTGGCCACTGGGACATGCAGAGGACAGAGTCAACCTTGACTCACCACATGCCAGTGGTGATTGGCTCCTGCATGTCTGTCCCATCCTCTGCCAAGGGGCCTGCTGCTCAGTGGGGAGGAATTTCCTCTCCGAATTTTGGAAGCTGGGGAAATGGTGACACCAAGGGAAGATTGTGTTGTTCTGGCTCTGATTTCATTTCTCTGTCCTCCACTAAATTGCAAACAGCTGTGCAGCCCAGACCAGCCTCCAAAAAACTGCTGAGGGGGGGCAAAATGATCTCTGCTCCTGGGCCAGTATCCCAAACAAGACTTGCAGCTTTCTGCTGGGCTGTCCAGGCACAACAGCAAGGCTCACTTTGTCCAGCCCTGGGGATCCTCTCCCACCTTCTTGGGGGACAGAAGCTCAGCAGCTCCCACTGGATTTGGGCAGCCGTTGCCTGCTGAGGATCCTGCCAACTCTGCACCTTTGAATCTGGCTCTGTAAAGGAAGGAGCCAGAGCTGGAAGGACAGCCTCTCTCCAGGGAGGTGGAGGTGCTGTGGGGTGCAGGAGGTGGCAGTGGGCAGAGGGTTGCTGCAGGCAGGTGCTCTCACTGCTGGTTGGCTGCTGGCTTTTCCTGCTCTTGTAGAAGCATCCCTGTTTTGGGGACAAGTGAGCGAGGGCTCAGACTCTCCTTGGGGAAGGGAGTTCCTGTAAAGGGCAGTGTGGCATTTGGGGTGGAAGAGTGGTTAAGCTGAGCCCTCCAAGCCCCTTCTGCCTTGCCCCTCACAGCAGGACCCTTTTGAGGACCTCTCAAATGGAATGTAAAATGTCCTCATCCTTCTCCTCTGGACCCTCACTGCAGGTTTCTCCATGCTCAGCTCCTTTATGTTGTTCCTGGCCTAACTCCTTCCTGGGTCTGCTAGCTCTGAGCTCCGTCCTGGAGCCAGGAACATGAAGCAATGAAGGGGGAATCATCTTCACTCTACATCCCAGCACCCTGGGGGTACCAGATGTTGGTAGACATGGCCCTACCAAGCCCAGGAGATGGCAGGCTATGGAAAAATTCATCTTATCCCTCTTCATTCCTCAGCTGTGGGATCCTATCCTCTGGGTTTCCTCCCACGCATTCAGTGAGTCCTTATCTTCAGACTTGTCTGGCTAAGAGCTGTTTTGGTCTCATCGTGTTTTGCTGGGGGCTCCTTTTTCTGTGTCTCACCTTTGCTCCCCTCAGCTGCAGACAGGATGGGGAAGTGGGTCATGGTCCTGTAGGCTCAGCCCATCCCTTTGACCTGCTTTAGCTGCTGCCCAAGGTGTGGCCAACCAAGATACAGTGGTGCAGAGAGAGACAGGGATTCCTCTTGAGCAAGCATGAATGCAGGGAGGGGGAAAGCTGCTAATGCAAAAGAGGTGCATCTGACAGCCACATCCCAAGGGATTTACCTAAGGGCTGTCCCAGCCCACCAGGGAGCATCCCTCTTCCCACTTGACTGGGTGGAAATAAGGACCTGCTTGTGGGATAGCCAGGCTGTGGGCAGGCAAGAGCCATAACTGTACCTTGTGTTGTGCATGGTTGGGATTGCCTTTGTCCTCTGTGCACGGTTGTCCTGGCACATGGTGGCCTGTGGCACTAGAGCATCAAGACCCAGGCTCTTTCATGCAAGGAGGACCCGCTTCCAGCTCGGGGCTGCCTCTGGCTGCTCCTTGTGCTCCCAGCTGAATTTTACATTAATAACATCTGGTTGTTCTCCCCAGGTGTCCTGTAAGGTTTTCTCCACTTGGAAGCGGATATCTGGTTTCCTGCCATTGTGCTTCTTCCTGCTGCAGCCCCCAGATCGATCCCAGGGAAGTACCCCTTCCCACAGCACTTCCCCTCCCCATGGCCCCTGGGCAGCTCCTCCATTGGCCATCCTGCCACTCTAGGGGACAGCCCTGGAGACATGGGCTGTGAGGGTCTGCCGGCTGCAGAGGATTGCTGGACGAGGATGAGTGTCTGGGGCAAGGCATCTCCAGGCTCTCCCTAAACCCATGGTTGTCCCTCAAGAAGCCACGGTCAGGTGTCATGAGCTTGGTGTGAGCTGTGCATGCCCATAGTGGGTCACCCTCTGCCCTTCCCCACTTTCTTGCAGCTCCTGGATGTGCTGAAAGCTGCCTGGAAGCACCATCCAGGTCCTGGAGGTGGTTTCTGCCTGGGCTTGAAGGCTTCTGCAGCTGCACTGAGTGAAGCCCTGAGCAAATCCCTCCCTCTGCCCTTGGGAGAGTCTTTATTTTTCTAAATTTCCAAGAAACGGAGACTGAAGCTAACCCTGGAAAAACGTGTCTCCTTCCACAGCCTCCCAAGAAGCAAGTTGGGGTTGTGGCTTGGAGGGACAGTCCTTTCCCTGGGGAGAGCAGCCTAAGCGGGTGCCATCAAAGAAACCAGCTTCTTGGAAGAATCCTGTCCCTGCAAACAGTCTCCTGAGATCCAGCTTATCTCTCCTCTGACGCCTGCTCATAAATGACGTTCCCCCCTGCTCCTGCCCTCCCCCAGGCGCTTGTATCTCCTCCTGCATCCCCAGACCGCCAGCCCTGGAGCAGGCGAAGCTCCAATATTTGTGGGGCTTTTCCTACCTCTCCCAAGGCTGCATTGTCCCTGCATCGTCCTGCGGCCTGAAGTGACAAGGAGCAAGGGGCTGGGACCACCCTGCCCTTCTGGTAAGCTTCTTGCTGTGACATTGCAATGTCCCTCTGCAGCGTTGGATGGGACGCTGGGCAGGAGCACCCACCTCTGCTCCTGGGGGGTTTTCTCTGGCCAGGGACCAGATAGCACCTGGGCACTTACCATGTGCTGAGGAGAGAGGTGTGTGGGCTCATCGTGGGGCTGCCATCGATGGCATTTGGCTCATAACAGTCAGGGTTGGGAACCCACTCAGCTGCCCCCCTGAAGAGGTGGATCTCCAGGGCTTCTTGGGACTCAGTAATGGGTGGGATAGTCCCAGCTGTGCCACCTGGGGTAGTTTTAAGGCTAGCTCTGCCCTGTCACTGTCCTCTGCCCTCTACCTGGTGGGAAGCTCTTCAGGGACAGTGCTGGAGTCCCACCAGGCCCTGGGGAATTTGCTGCCCAGCTGGATCGATTAACCTGCCTGGGGCAAGGGCCCCCAGGGAGTCTCTCAGAGCTCCTTGAACTCTCCTGATAAGGGACTTTGCAGCCGGCTGGTCTACGCAGTTCAAAACACACCAGGGCTGAATGCTCCCCCTGCACTACCCGACATCTGAGATAAGGGCAAGTGCTGGGAGCAGGGTCAGTATCCACAGCTGCTGCTTTGTGAGGACTTTGTGGTGGCTGCTCTTGCAGCAAGCCCAAAGGCAGAGGGGGTTTAGAGGTGCCTCTCCTCTTGTCCATTGAGAAGTGGAGGGAGTGAGGTGAAATGGATCAGAAACATTGCCCAGGGACCCTCATTCTGTGGGGCGATGGTGCTGCACAGACCACCTTGTAAGAGTTTCTTTTCTGCAGGCCAAGCCCTGGCAAAGCAGAGCACTTTGCAGACTGCAAGTCAAGGGAGAAGGCAGCAATACCTGCTCCCTCCTGCTCCCCTGCTAAGGTCTCTCCTCAGGATGCAGGCATGGAGTTGGGCTGGAAGAGCAGATGGCATCACAAGGCTGTTTACTGAGAGACAGAGAGGAAAAGAAGAGGAAGTGCTATCAGCTTGCTGATGGAAACTACTCACAAAGCACTCCAGGATTAGGAAACCTGCTGCAGGATGTTGGAGGGATGAGGATCAGGAAGAGGCCATAGCAGAAAAGACAGATGAAGCTTTTACCTCACTGTTAGATCTACAAGAGCCTGAGCAGTTTCTTCCACCTTCCTTTGGGGGGCTTCTCAGAGCATCTGCAGAGGAAAGGTTAGAAAGCAAAGGTAAACAGCAACAAGTGTCTTGGGCCAGGCAATGTTCCCCAGAAGGAGAGGGAGGGTGAAGAAGCTGGTTGTGACGTGTGGCCTCTAGTCATGCATTTGCAACTGCTCCAGCCCCCAGGGACTGGGAGGAGGGAAAGATCTGATGTTCTTTTCCAAGAAGGGCTGAAGGGACTTCAGGGAAAAGCCGACTGCAGAATCTGCTGCACGTCCTGGGTGTCTGCAGGGACAGGGCCTGTGCGCAGGTGGGGAGGCTCCTGGGGAGAAGCCCCGGGACTGGAGCAGCACTTCCTAGGGAGTCTGGGCTCAGAGTGCCCACGCTGCTTTCCCCCAAAAACTCCCAGTCTGCTTTCAACCCAGGTCTTTAAAGGGAACTTGCAGGTCAAGAGGGAAAGTCCTTACTTGGCTCCATAATTAGTATGAAAACAGGAAGGAGCGTGTAGGAGTCAGCAGTCAGTTTTTGCAGCAAAAAGAGATCTTTGCATTGGTAACATGTTTTTTCAACACATCCATGAGTGACCTGGAAAAGAGAATGAGCAATGACATGACACCTTTGCTGAGGTGATTGGATTACTCAAGTTCATGGGGACAAGTGCCAGCTAGGAGGAGTACTGACAACCATTACTACACCAGGTCACTGAAATTCAGTTGAGATAAAGATCAAGTGATAGACAAGGGGGGGAAGGGAAGAAGCCCCAGATCCACAAATAAGATTATGTACTGAGCCGGCCACTCACAGCAAGGCCTGGGGCTATTTCAGATAGCTCAGTGTGCACTAAAACGCACACTGAATCATCTTTCCCAGTTACAAAGCAGAAACAAAGCAGAAAAGCCTTGTGCCACTCTTCAAATTAATGTCCCACCCCCACACAGTCCCTGTGTGCCCCCAGCACCAGCATCTCTGGAAGGATTGAGAGGAGCAGGGAAGGTTTGGAGAAAAGCAGCAAGGAGGACTGAAGGCATGGAGCCATGCCTGAATGACTGAGTGAGCTATAATTTCTGTTTGGAAAATGTGCTACTGGGTGGATACAACCCAGGTCTGTAAAGCAGCCACTCCAATGTTCATCCACCCTTTGATGTTTGAAGGCAAGGGAGCCCTGGTGAGGCCCTGTATGTGGGCAGAGCTGCTGCCCCCTCCTAGGAGCTCCTGAGTTGAAGGGGGAAGCAGAATTTCACAGAAGTGAAACACACCATGGGTACAAAAGGGACATCATGTCCCTTCCAGCTCCGAGGCTGGGGGAACAATCACACAGTCTGTATCTGTGCCACATTTACTCTTTCCTAGTCTCTGCTTTTGCCCTCTGATGGAGACCAGCCTTTGAGCTGGACTAGCCTCTGCTTTGACTCAAGGCACCTACCTACCCTTGTTTTGGGAGGGCTTGTTTTTGTCTCAGCACCACAGCAGTGGTGCACAACTGTGCACACTCATCTGTCTTGTGAAATACAAGCGGGCGTCCTCAAGCTGATGACTGAAGGAGGTGGAATTCCCTGCACACTGGCTCAAGGTAGGAGGATCCACAAGCAGTGTGGTCAGAGTTCAGGCACGCATATAAAATCTCACAAAAACGGGCAGTCTCCTAAGTGTTTCCTATCTTCCAGCTGAGTCATGGCCAACAAGGTTTCATGTGACTTGCATACCTGTGCTGGGCTTGTTCTGTGCCTGCAGATAAACCTTGAGGGGCCCCTGGGTCAGCCTTCCTGGCAGGAGAACTCTGGTGTCGCCCAGTGGGCATGCAGACGGGATGGGACGAAAGGCTGGTGAGGCAATTGGTCCCGTCCCATCTTGGAGGAAGTACTGGCATTATCTCTGCAAAGTGATCCCGTGACAAGTGGTGTCAGGAGGACACTGGGTGCTTGGCAGTGAATCGGCTGCCAACTCCCAGGACACTTCTACACTTGGTGTGGTGTAAATGGCTTTTCTTTAAAAAGCTTTTCCTTAAAAAGCTGGTGTTTCTGGATATAATTCCATGGTGCCATAGCATACATGGCACCAGGGAATGGCTCAAATGGGAAACTAAGCGTGCACTGTGCTCACCCTTGGCAAAGGCAGCAGGAGCAGAGGAAAAGGTGATGCGACGGAAGGGAGAGGTAAGGAAGTGTCCAAAGACAGGTGACAAATGGCTGCCTGCAGGTGTGGCTGTCCTGCAGTGCGGGTTTTTCTGCAGAGGTTAGGCAGTTTTGGTGACAGCTGGCGCTGCCGTCAGCTCCCAGGGCTTGGTTGGCAATGGGGCAGCACATGGCCGAGGGTGTCACATAGCAGCTGTCACAGCCTTTGTGTGTCATGAATGGGCAATTAAAATTGTGCTGTCTCTTGTTTGTACCTGCTCAAATATTCTAGCTTATGGTTTGTTAAACCCAGTCTTTGTGATCTTGCTTCTGCTTACACTTCTCTTCCATGGGGTTAAGAGAGACTGCTCTATGCCCAGGAACAAAAGGGATGTCATTAGGCCAAGGCCCCACATCGCTCCTCCTTTTCTGTGTCCCTCAGGATGTGCAGCCACCAAGCTGGTGGCTGGGCTAAACACCGGCAGACTCCTGCAGGGGGAGGTTGGAGCTGTGCTGTGCCAGCTGGAAAAGCATCATCTGTCCCTATGTCCCATCGGGTAGAGTAGCTCCCCAAGTGGGAGCAGGGTTGCCACCTTTTGCTGGTGCTGGTTCATGTAAACTTTTCGGTTTGTTGTAGGGTTCCTTTTAACAGCCAGCAGCTGGAAGTCTTTCCTGCTGCCCTTGGCAGGCACTGTCTCTTTGTGGAAAAAATTAGGAGGCATTTAGCAAAGTGAGACAGAAAACAAACAGAGCAGGCGGGAGGCTGCGGCCGGGCAGTGCCTGCCAAGGAGGCTGGGCTCCTGACAGGGATGCGGGCACTCCAGACGGAAGCAGAAGGCGGTGGGAAAGCAGCATGGCGCTGGAGCGCCCTGCCCCAGCGCCCCCAGAGCCCTACTCCCGGCCCTCTGTGCCTCTTCCCCGACACCCCTGGCTCCTGCCATCTCCTCAGCACTCTTCTGTTCCTGCCTTCCCTGGATGGTTGGGCAGCAGGGCCTGGGCTGTGTGCCAGCTCTGGTACCCGATACCCTCCCGCGGGCGTCGCTAGACCCACAGGGCTCCAGCCCCCGTTTGAGCCAGGGCCCGCCACTCACCCCCAGGGGCGGGGGGTGTGGAAGCAGGGGGACACTGCCTTCAAATACTCTGGACACAGGGCTCACCCTGGCTCTGTCCTCTCTCCCAGGTATGTCTGTGGGGTCAGTCCCTGTCTCTAGGGACAGCGATATGACCTGGTGGGGGCTGGAAGGGGGATCAGCGGCTTGGCTGGCAAGGGGAAGCCTATTGAGGGCTTGCTGGGGACCCACGGGGGAAGCTGAGCTTCTCTTGCCTATTTTGGGTTGAGATCTGACTGCTTGGAGACAGGCAGTCACCCCGGTGGGGTTTTCTGTGTGCGAAGGGATAGCGGTTGTGTTTGCAGATCCCTCTGCTAATCCCGGGTCAGGATGTCTGCTCTCCACAGAGGCACTGGCGGGCTGCCAGGAGGGGATTTTGGGATGTTTTCTCTGGAAGCCCGGATGGCTCACAAGGGAAGGCAGGGGAGCGGTGCTGCAGATGGCTCCGACATCAACAGGGTGGCACCTGCCGGGTTGGCAGAGCCCTCGATTCTTTGCAGGCATACTGTTGTCCTGCTCTGCCTTTCCCAAGCGGTCCAAGGGGCTTGCAAAATCCTTCTCCACATCCTACCGGCTGTTTCGGCTCCATCGTAGCTCAGGCTCCCCAGCCTGCAGGATCCTACCGGAGGAGGAGGCAACCTGCGCCCAGAATCCCACAGGCACCGGCGCCAGGAACGGGCTGCGCTGCCTTCAGTGCGTGCCGGGGCATGCAGGGACTACAGATCCCAGCATGCTGCTGCCTGCTCCTCTCCTTCTCCTCCTNGCCCTACTTGGCAGGGCGCCGGCAGGGATGCTGCAGGCGGCATTGGAGCGGGCATCCGAGGGGCATGTCCCAGGGGCGCCGGGGACACGGCGCCGGCAGCCCCGCTGCAGGTGAAGCCCTGGGAGAAGTGCCGGAGCACCCCATGCTGCGCCGCCCGGACTGGAAAAGGACAAGGCAGGCCTGCAGTTTCTCCTGGCGGATAATCCCACTCTGCCCCGGGAAGAGGGGGGTGACCTGGGAGGGAAAGTCCCTTCTCGGGGCTCTGGGGGCCACGTCTCTGGGGCTCTCAGAGCGATGTCGGAGCGGTGCAGCGCCTGGGCAGGTGGTGACGGGGAAAAAAGGAGCGGTGGGTGCCCGGGCGGGGACAGCAGTGCCAGGTATGCCCTTGACTTTTCAAGGTGACCCAGGAAAGGTCTGTGAGAGCCCCAGGGAAGTGGAATTGAAAACGGGTTATTTGCTGGTTCTGGCCGGACATGCTACTGAAATAAATGTGTTTTTTTTGCCACCAAGCCCCGGGCGTTGGAGGGAGCCGGGGCGGGCAGGCGGGGCAGACACAGCCCACTGCGCACATGCTTCACTCACAGCCCCAGGATTGGGGACAGAGAGCTGCAGGCTCACAAATCCCTTAAGAGCCTGCTGCAAGCAGCAGGGCAGCCAGCATGAGCAGCCTGGGTACCTCGTGAAAGCAGTTTCCTTTCAGAGGGAAGGCTTGCTGTGCCCGGCCAGCAGAATAAGGCTGTGTGTCACAACGCCTTGGCTTAGGGACACTGAGCTGCAGGTTTCCAAAGCTCCTGCGCTGTCCTCTCGTCATTTTCTGGGTTGGTGTTTGACTCTCAGTACTGCGGAACACCTACTGGCAGCATGGGTTGGGGTTAAAACCAGTGCTGCTCCTGCCTGGCTTGTGTCTCTCACTTCCCTGTAAAATCTTCTGTTTGCTTTCCAGACGGAGAGCAGCCATTAGACTTGCTGGAACCTGTGCTGACTCTTGCCACACAAGATGACAGCAAGAGACGGGCCCCAAGATAGGTAATGACGGGTTCTGATGTAGCTGTGGGGGCACATCCAGGATACCAGGAGGTGAGGGAGGACAGGGGGACCCAGCATCTAGGGGACTCCCTCTCCTGCATGCTAACTGGGCAACCAAGCTGTCCCTTCTTTCTCAGCTTTTCCATAGCAAATGGGCTGTAAACTGTAAACAGTCCCCTGTAAACATGCCTGGGGAGCTTAACACTCTCCCAGATCTGGTGACGGATGCTGTGTATCTGGGTGGCACATGCTGAAGAGCAGCCAGCCTCTCTCTGCCTTTGTTGCCTTCTGGGGAAGGCCTCCCACAGCCCCTCTCCAGTGCCACATCTCTGGCAGCCCAGGCTAGTAAGGGCTGTGGGGCAGGGCAATAAATATGGTCTGATGCCTCCCACCACAGGGTCAGGCACAGTCAGAAGCAATACTCAGCTCCCCCTCCAAACCACTCTCTCCCCTTCACAGGTACAAGGCTGTCTGGCTGATCTTCTTCATCCTCGGCCTGGGAACGCTGCTACCATGGAATTTCTTCATGACCGCCAGGCAGGTGAGGGCTTCCCTCCTGCTGTTGTCGGTGACAGTAATTGTCCCCTGTCGTGTCCAGGGACCGTGGTGTAGATGTGGCAGCATGGCACAGCATGCAGAGGACCACAGGCGTGTGTAACCTGGGTGTGACGAGTGGCAATGAGGCAGCAGGAGGGATAGGCATGGGTCTGGACAAAGAATAAGGGTGGCCTTGGAAGGCCTCACAGAATCTCAGCCCCACCAGGCTCCTTCCTCTGCAGTATTTCATCAATCGCCTTGAGGACCCAGAGAAGACAAGCCACGTCGGGAACCAGACTGGTGAGGCCACCTACCTGCAGTCCGTGTTTGACAACTTCATGACTCTCTGCGCCATGGTGCCCCTCCTTATATTCACCTGCCTCAACTCCTTCATCCACCAGCGGTGAGCCTTGCTCTGTCCTTGCCCCCGCCAGCCCCTATAGGGCTGCCCAGCCCTGGCCTGTTCTCCTGTCCTAGCACTGAGCCAAGCTACAGCCTGTTTGGTCAAGTCAAAGGCAAACCATCGGTCTCCTGTCTCAGGGTTTGGCTGGGATTCCTACAGTTAGAGCTTGGTCCCAGCCCCAGGTTTTTAGGGGGGTGGGTTTTCCTCACTGAGACCCTCTTTTGTAGGATTCCCCAGCAGATCCGCATCTCAGGCAGCCTGGTGGCCATTGGGCTGGTGTTTTTAGTCACGACAATCATGGTGAAAATCCCCATGGAGCCTCTTTCCTTCTTCATCTTTACCATGATCAGCATTGTCTTCATCAACTGTGAGTGAAGCAGTGGGGGAAGGAGAGGGACACAGCCCCATGGCTAGGGCTGATCCCTCTGGGAGAAAAGCATGAACCTCACTGTGGGAGAGCCAATGGGGAGGAGGACTTGCCTTGCTTTGCAGGGCAGGGGCCTTGCAGGACCTCCCTGTAGAGGTGCAGTCCATCCTTGCCTTTGGTTTTCTCATTTCTGCTCATCTTTCCCCTTTGCAGCCTTCGGCGCCATTCTCCAGAGCAGCCTGTTTGGGCTGGCAGGGCTCCTGCCTGCCAGCTACACAGCCCCCATCATGAGTGGGCAGGGTTTGGCAGGCACCTTCGCTGCTTTGGCGATGATCTTCAGTATTGCCAGTGAGTAATCCCTGCCTTGCAGGTGACAGGGCCTTCCCAGACCACTGCTGTCGCAGCATCTGCTGAGGTCGTGCTGTGTGGGAGATGGCAGCAGGGCCTTGCTCCTCTCAGCTGTCATCATCTTCCTTTCCTCTCCCCTCCTGTGCTCTCAGTTGGTGCCCAGAAACCCGAGAGCTTCATCGGTTACTTCACCACGGCCTGTGTGACAATCGTGCTGGCAATCATCTCCTACGTAGTTCTGCCTCACATGGTGAGACTGATGTCCTCGTAGGGAAGGGCTTGGGGACATGGGACCTTGGCGCATCCCAGCACAAGAACCGTGGCCCACTAGCAGCCCAGCCTTGGCTCCTGCCAGGCTCCACCTCTTGTGTCAGGGCAGGCTCTCCTGTGTCCCAGGAGAGCACTCGGGATACTTCCCACCACACACAACCCCAGTATACCTGGGGTATCTGAGTCCTTGAGTAAGCAGGAAAGCATCAATATCGGACGTAATTGTAAGGAATACTTTGGACATATTGCCCATATCTGATGCTGTCACACAGCCCCTGGCAGCCTTCTTTCTGCACACATGAATGAGTCCTCCCTGCTGTCTCTGCAGGATTTCTTCCGATACTACTCCATGAAGGACAAGACAGAGTACCGTGTGTACAATGCAGAGCTGGAGACCAAGAGAGACCTGATTAAGAAAGGTGAGGGGTTGAGAGAAGGAAAAGAGAAAGAGCTTAAAGAAATAATGAGATAGAAAGACTGAATTAGATCTCAGCTTTCTGGGGTCTGCTATGCCCTACTTGTGTCTCTCCCTGCAGACGAGAATGGGATGGAGCAGAATAACTCAAAGATCATCCCTATCCACAACCCTGATGAGCAGCCCTCTGTCATTGCTATTTTTAAGAAGGTCTGTGAGTTGCCAGTGAGCCTTGTCCTTACTTTCAGGATGGGCAGAGGTGTAGGAGAGCATGGGGAGAGGAGACCAGCCCTGCACTGGTCTCTTGCCCTGTGTTTGGTACCAGTATTTTTCTTTCATCTACCTAGCTCTGGGTCTTGGCTCTGTCTGTCTGCTTCGTCTTCACTGTCACCATCGGCGTCTTTCCTGCCATCACAGCTAAAGTGTCCACTGTCCTCGGAGAGGGAAACAAATGGGGTAAGTGTGCCAGGTATGGGGGTGAGGTAGGAAAAAGCTGAGACCAAGGTAAATGGGAGAAAAGAAGGTGGGGCTTGAAGGTATGTGTGGTAGGGTAGCCCTGTCTGAATGCCAGGTGCATACCAATGCCACTCCAGCTGGACAGGGGACAGAAAATATGACAAAAGGCTTTTAGGTCGAGATAAGGACAGCAAGAGATCACTCACCAATTACTGTGACAGGAAAAACAGATTCAACTTGGGGGAAATTAATTTATCAATCAAATCAGAGTCGTATAATGAGAAATAAAAACAGCATCTTGAAACACCTTCCACTCACCCCTCCCTTCTTCCCAAGCTTAAGTTTATTTACGATTTCTTCATCTCCTCCCTCTGCAGCAGTGCAGGGGGACAGGGAATGAGGGTTGCAGTCAGTTCATCACACATTTCCCCTCCCACTGCTTCCTTCTCAGGGGGAGGACACCTCCCCTCTTCCCATTCTCTTCCTCCAACATGGGGACCCTCCTATGGGAGGCAGTCCTCATTGAAGTCCAGTGTCAGTGCTTCCCATGGGCTGCAGTTCTTCATGAACTGCTTCAGCCTGGGTCCCTTCCATGGGACACAGTCCTTCAGGAACAGACTGTTCCAGCCCGGGTCCCCTGCAGGGTCACAAGTCCTGCCAGCAAACCTGCTTCAGAGCAGGGTGGTTTTCCACAGGCAGCAGGTGGACATTGACTCACTGTGGACCTCCTTGGGCTGCAGGGGGACAACCTGCCTCACATTGGTCTTCACCACAGGCTGCAGGGGAATTTTTGCTCTGACACCTGGAATGCCTTCTTCCCCTCCTTTTCCACGGGCCTTCACGGTGTCTGAAGAGCTGTTTCTGTCACATATTCTCACTTCCCTCTCTGGGTGCAATTGCACACGTTGAGATTTTTTTCTCCCTTTTTGTCATCCCACAGGCCCTACCGCTGTCACTGATGGCCTTGGCCAGTGGTGAGTCTGTCTTGGAGCCATCTGATGTTGGTTCTGTCAGACTTGGGGGTGCTTCTAGCAGCTTCTCTCAGAAGCTGCCCCTGTAGCCCACCCTGCTACCAAAACCTTGCCACACAAACTTAGTACAGAATGCTGGAAGGGAAGAGGGAGTCACTGTACACGGTGGTTTGGATGCAGACACCAGCCTGGCTGGGAGACCATTCCAGGCCTTAGTGAGAAACTGCTAGGACATAGACGTGAAAGACTCCATACAATGGGTATGAGGGGCTAGGGAACACCACGCTTGTCATTGACCATCCCCTTCTTCAGGTCTCTACTTCATTCCTGTCTCCTGCTTCCTGCTCTTTAACGTCTTTGACTGGACAGGACGAAGTCTCACTGCCCTCTTCACATGGGTAAGTCTGGGGCAGGGAGCACATGCCAGGCAGTGTGCATCCCTGGGTCTCTCAGCCATGGCACTGAGGCTGCCTTCCATGGCTTGGAGCAGGAAGGAGGTGTTGAGCTAACTCCTGCTTTAAAATCTAAGTGGAGATTTTGGGTCAGAGCCGAGAACCACAGTGTTGTTCTGTCCTCCCACCCCTCTTTCAACATGGCTTGGATAAAGCTGCCTCCTGCATTTCAGCCTCTCTGTAAACAAACCTTCACTCCAGCTATGCAAATGACGAGACAGGATGGTGACAGGGAAAGAGGGTGAAAGACAGGCCAGCCCAAAATAAAGGGCAGCTGTGTCCTGTGCCAGGCCCCATCTGGCCTTGGTACAGGACACAGGCACATCAGACCCTTGTCCTGAGAGCAGGGCAGGGCCATGCCATGTGGGGCATAAATTGTCCCCTGCCACGTCCCCTTGATCTCATCTCCCCAGGATGGGCAGGAAAAGGGGCTGTCCTGTCTGGGTCTCTTCCTGCCCCTTCACCCACCCCCCAAGTGCTGTTTCCCCCTGTATTGTTCAGGCTGTTTGTTTAGAGAAGCTTCTCAGGACCATGTGCCGCATGGGGTCTGCCTGGGCCTGCCTTCCCCACGGCCTGGAGCTGCTTCTCCCCTGGCCATCACTGCTTGTTGCCTTTGGTCTTGGCCATGAGCCGCCTTGCCTGGTGTCCAGGCCACAGCCTCCATGGTGGGATGACCCAGCAGGAGACGCTTCCAAAACAAGGCTGTGTGGAAAGTCTGACTGCATGTGGTTTGGGCCACATTTCCCTGGTTGGGGCCCCGCTCGCTCTTTTTCTCCTCAAGCAGGAGAGGCAGCAGCTGTCTCCAGTTTGCCCATAGACATGGCAGCTGGCCTAACCTCAGTTTCCTCCTGTGTCCGTGGAGCTTCCTGTGGCCACACCAGCCCAGCAGGTACCAAGGCAGCTGTGGATCTCTCCTCACCTCAGACCAGTGAGCCATGTCATCTGTGAACCTGGTATCTCACAGAGAGGACAAGGCCCGTCTCGTTCCAGGGGCTGCCTTGGTCCCAGCTGCAGGGATGGTGCCTCCTTCTTTGTCCCAGCCTTAGTTGCTCAGGAACTCTGGTAGGATCCAAGGAGACTGTAACTCAGTCCATGCCTTTCCCAGCACATTCTGAAACAACCCCAGCATAATCCCTTTCCCAGATTCCGGATCTTGCCCTGCTTGGCTGGGGGATGGCGTGGGACACTGAAGAGCTGGCTAAAGCCCAGTTTGCAGGCGCTGAGGTGCCAGAGGGGATTTACCTCAGCCGCCCTTGTTCTGCAGGCTGGCTCCCTGCATGAGCCTGCACAAAGCTCTCTTGCCTGCCTGCCTGTTGCCAGCAAGGGCTTAACAGTTGCCCACAGGCCCAGCTCAGTATTTTGGCTCTAATGCTGCTTCAAGTCACCTGCGGCAGCGCTTTCAGACCTAGAACCTACTCATGACTGCAGGTGGTGATGCTGAGATTTGTTACGGCGGAGGAAGTCTCTCAGCAGCTTTGCCATCTCTGTGGCTCCTCCACAGCCCTGGCGCAGCAGGGACAGCCTCTGCAGAGCCCCTGCCAGCACGCCACGGGATGGGGAATGTCCAGTTCTCAGCTGCTCAGCAATCTGTGTTTTTCTCCCAGCCCGGGAAGGACAGCTGCCTCCTGCCAGTGATGGTGGTCCTCCGTGTCATCTTTGTCCCTCTTTTCATGCTGTGTAATGTGAAACCCCGTTACTACCTGCCTGTTGTGTTCTCTCATGATGCCTGGTACATCGTCTTCATGATCTTCTTCTCCATCTCCAATGGCTACCTGGCCAGCCTTTGCATGTGCTTCGGGCCAAAGTGAGTGCGAGCTGGGGACAAGGGAAGGTTTGGTTATGCCCCCAGATGCCAGCCCTGGCAGGACTCCTGGAGTCTGGCTCTGCCCAGCTCTGGCATCTGGAGAAGAAGCCGCAGGCACAGAAGGGAATTGTCACTACAGTGTCCCATTTCCCAGGGTTGTGCCTCCATATCCTAGGGAGGAGGAAGCTATTTGGGCTTTCCGTTTTCCCCACCTGCCACACAGGGGAAGGGGTTGGATGGAGCAGGGATCTGGAGGGGAGCAAAGCATGGCACTGCACCCACGGCAGGATGAACAGCCTTGCCCAGCACAGGCAGCACAGGGAGCCCTGCAGGGGTCAGAGCGGGATGTTCCTGGTGCTGAGAGCTTCAGGGTGGCCTGTCTGATGCACTTTATGAGCCCACAGTGTGGAGATTTGGGAGTTCTTGTAGCTCTGGCAGCCAAGGGGGATTTCTTCTTGCCATTCCTGTGCTGCAGACAAGCCTCCCAGCTCCACTGGGAACAGCAGGGCACTGGACACATCCTGAGGATGGATCTGACTCCTGTCTCTCCCCTAGGAAAGTGCTTGCGCACGAAGCGGAGACAGCTGGAGCTGTCATGGCGTTTTTCCTGTCACTGGGTTTGGCCCTGGGAGCTGCTGTCTCCTTTCTGGTCCGAATTCTCATCTAGCAGAAGCACACAGAGGGTGCAGGGACACCAAGAGATGGCTCTGCATCCTCCACTGAGGCCCTGGACACCTCAGCACTGTGGGGAAATAACAGCTCAAACCTGTCCCTGCCAAATCACACTGCCACAGCAGACATTACACCCAGGGACGGTTCCACTCCTGCAGGGTTGGCCTGGTTCCTGCCACGCTCGGCTGTGTGATGCCTTCAGGCCTATGTGCCTTCTCCTTCCCTGTGCTGTGTGTGTTGTAAGACCCTTCTGGATCTCCCAAGAGCTCCAGCTGCCTCCCATGTGGCATAATTTCCCTGGCTTAAGGCCAAAAGCCATGTTCAGCCTCTTTCTCTCTGACAGAGTGAAAAGCTGGTAACCAGTGTTACTCCTCTTGCCCTTGTCTCCAAAGCACCTAGGAGATTCTCTCCTCTCCTCTCCTTCCAGGGGGCCTGGAAATATCCCACACCCCTTTTCCTGCTGGTAAGACTTGTGAATGGGGAGGAGAGCCCCAGCCAGCCTCGCCATCCCTGCTCTCTGCTAAGACGCACATCCCCCTGCCCAGTGGTATCCCAAGAGTGTGTCCCAGCCACAGAAAGAGCCAACAGTGTGGCTAGGCTGAGGGAGGAGGAGGTCTCCACACCCTACCTTCTCCCCCTCTCCTTGCCTCTGTTCCTTTTTTTTTGTGATTCTGACGTTTTTTTTCAGTCTCTTGACTGTGTAACAGGAGGTTCCACTGTGGGCTACAAGAGGAGAGGCAGCAACTCCCTTCCCAACAGAGCTGCCTTCCCTACCCACCTGTGCTACAAGGGAAGGCCTCACCTGTCCCTTGGCTCTCCTGTCCCTTGTTGTGTAAATGTGTCTATAGAGTTGCCATTTTCTATAAAAAGAACAAAATGCTCCTTTGGGTATGTGTTCTTGTCTCTGTCGCCGCAGGGGAGAGGGGCTGTGGAGGGTCAAGGGTTGAAGCGAGGAGGCGCCGGCATTTCCTTGGCATCCTGTGGGCCCCTGCAGGCAGTGTCAGATGAGGAAATGGTGTGTGCATCCCCTGCACAGTCAGGCCCAGCTATGAGGACACAGCCAGCACAGGAAGGGGATGGTAGAACTATAAATTCAGAATGGTTCGGCTTGCAAAGGGCCTTGAAGATCATCCAGTTCCAGACCCCCTGCCATGGGCCACAACAACTTCCACTACACCACGTTACATCCGGCCTGGCCTTGAAGACTTTGAGGGATGAGGGATTTGCTTCTCTGGGCAACCCGTTCCAGTGCCTCACCACTCTCAGAGTAATATATTTCTTGCCCAATATCTAAACCTCTCCTCTGTGTGAAACCACTCCCCCTTGTCCTGTAAGTACATACTCTCTGTTCCTGTCCATCTGTATTGTAAGTCCCCTTCAGGTACTAGAAGGCCACAATTAGGTCACACCAAAGCCTTGTCCAGGCTGAACAATCCCAATTCTCTAAGACTTCCCTTATGGGAGAGGTGCTCCATCCCTCTGATCAAGTTGGTGTTCCCCCTGTGGACTATCTCCAACAGGTCCATGTCCTTCCTGTGCTGGGGGCCTCAAAGTTGGATGCAGCCCTGCAGGTGGGCTCTCACCGCAGAGCAGAGTAGAGGGGCAGAAAACTCCCTTGCCCTGCTGGCCGTGCTGCTTTGGATGCAACCCAGTACACCACTGTCATTCTGAGCTGTGAGTGCACATGGCAAACTCGTGGCCAGCCTCTCATCCACCAGCAGCCCAGGGATGCTGCCCTCGAGGTACGCCAAGGGACCACCAACACCTCTGGCAAAGAGCATCTAGATGCACCTTCACATTTTGAGGTGCCCTGACCTGCAGCACAGCACCTGGGAGCTTTCCTTGTGACCGGGAACAGCCAGAGTGCCACCTCCTGCTCCTGGGGTGAACTACACCAGCCTGCCAGCGGGAATCCCCCTCCCTCTGTCCCACAACCTTCACAACCATCACCTCTTCTCACCACCAGGCACCAAATACCATGCGGGAGCTCGGGTCCCCTCATCCCACTTCCAGCTTCCTTTGCTGGTCAGGGCTTTTGTACCCACAGCTTTAACACAGAATCACAGAAGGGATCAGGATGGACGGCATCACAGTGGATCATCTGGTCCAACATCTCTGCTTAAGCAGGGTCATCCTAGAGCACATGGCACAGGATTGTGTGCAGACAGCTCTTGAGCATCTCCAGTGATGGAATCTCCGCAATCTCTGTGAGCAATCTGTTCCAGTCCTGGGTCACCCACACAGTAAAGCAGTTCTTGCTCATACTCAGGTGGAATTTCCTGTGCATCACTTTCTGGCCTCTGCCTCTTGTCCTATTGCTTGGCAGCACTGAGCAGAGCCTGGCTCTACCCTTAACACCCTCCCCTGAGACACTTACAGGCATTGATGAGCTCCCCTCTCAGTCATCTCGAGGATGAATAGGCCCAGATCCCTCATCCTTTCCTCTTAAGAGAGATGTTCCTGTCTCTTAATCATCTTTTTTACCCTCCGCTAGACCGGCTCCAGGGGTCCACGTCTCTCTTGAACTGAGGAGCTCAGAAGTGGGCAGAGTAATGCAGATACTGTAATGGTAAGGCTTAAGTTTGATTTATATTATTATTTCTCTAGGACACTGAAAAGACAACGTCTCCAAACACTGTTTTGCAAGGGCGACACGGGCCTGCCGCACACTCCGGCCCTGACACCTTCTGTCCCCGCCCGTATGCTGCGTTACACGCAGCCTCAGGCCGGGCCGGCTACGCGTCGGCCGGCTTAGGGGGGAGCTGCAGGATGAAGCCGGGCCACTGCGGCTTCCCGGTTGCCTGCCCCAGCCACGGAGCCTTAGAGGCGCCGCCGTAACCTCTGTGGAATACTCTGGAAGTGCCTTTCCACCCGTAGCGGTATTCGTCCGCGAAGGGGCGCGGAAAAGAGTTCCTCGCCGGGGGTCCCCGCCGCCCCTCGCCGTGGCGCTCGGAGGTCCCGGTCCCGCGGCACTCGGTGCGTCGCGGCGAAGGGCAGCGGGGAGCTGCAGCTGGCGACCGCACAGAATCAGCATGGAGCCGAACATTCATTACACGCCCGCCCCCGCCATGGCCGCCGCTAAACGGCGACAGCGATGCTTCACATTCCCCATCCGTCTGTGGTTCGCTGGCCGAGACCCCTTTAAGGCGGAAGGATACAATGCGCCACGAGGCCTCCGTGCGTATAAAAACCCACCGGTGCGCCCTGTAGTTCTTTCGCCGGTCCCTCACGCCTGAGACGGTAGGGGCCGGACGGGGAACGGGCTGGGCCTGATGCCCCCACCACCCCCTCCCTGGTTCTCATGCCCTGAAAATACGCTGAAAATAGGCGTGTGTTTGCCTTGTAGATGCCTGAGAAAATGCAGCACGAGGAGGAGGATGCGGAGACCTTCGCCTTCCAGGCGGAGATCGCCCAGCTCATGTCGCTCATTATCAACACCTTCTATTCCAATAAGGAGATCTTCCTGCGGGAACTCATCTCCAACGCCTCCGACGTGAGCTCGGGCGGGAGTGCGCTTCTTCCTCTGCCGGGGGGGCTTGGGGTCGGGCTGGTGTCCTTCTGGGGGTGCCGATTCCTGGCTCTCCGGGAAGGCTCGTGCAGGGGAGGGACAGAGGAGGGTGTTGAGTAGGGAGGCCGTGTCGAGCATCCCTCTCTTCCCTAGGCCCTGGATAAGATCCGCTATGAGAGCCTGACTGACCCCTCAAAGCTGGACAGTGGGAAAGACCTGAAAATTGACATCATCCCCAATCCCCGGGACCGCACATTGACTCTGGTGGACACTGGCATTGGGATGACAAAAGCAGACCTCGTCAACAACCTGGGCACCATTGCCAAATCTGGGACTAAAGCCTTCATGGAAGCCCTGCAGGTGGGTTGCCTGTGGCTGCATGGGTTCCCTGGGGCCACAGGCTGGCACTGAATATACAAATAATAACAAATAAATAATAAAAAGGCTCGCTGCCTTGTTTGCTGTGGCAACTGTTGGCCTACCCAGGTGTGCTCTTCCCCACCTTTCCACCCCCAGGGAGGAGCTGAGGGTAGAGCTGGTTGCCTGTTGGCACTTGCACGTTTTTCTCCGTGTGCCTGACCCAGTTCTTTGCTGCTGTGAATCAGTCACAGACATTTTCTGTATCCACACTGGTCTTAGCGGTCGCTCTCTGCTCTCCCAGGCTGGCGCAGACATCTCCATGATCGGGCAGTTCGGTGTGGGTTTCTATTCTGCCTACCTGGTGGCTGAGAAGGTGGTTGTCATTACCAAGCACAACGATGATGAGCAGTATGCTTGGGAGTCGTCAGCTGGGGGCTCATTCACCGTGCGAACTGACCATGGTGCGTATCGTACAAAAAACCAAGCACGTTTTCCTGCCAGAAGCACCTCTTTTGCTGGTGCTCCCTAGGGCCATGCTGCACTGCCAGTCACAGTGGTTAATGCTGAGTATCACATAACGTTTAAGCTTGAGGAGCTGGTCACACTTGCTCTCTGCCCTGAAATACTAAAGTTTCTCTCCCCATGCTGCAGGTGAGCCCATCGGCCGTGGCACCAAAGTGATCCTGTACTTGAAGGAGGACCAGACTGAGTACTTGGAGGAGCGTCGTGTGAAAGAGGTGGTGAAGAAGCACTCCCAGTTCATTGGCTACCCCNCGCTCCCAGTTCATTGGCTACCCCATCACGCTCTATGTACGTAAGGAAACGACTGGAAAGATGGAGGCAGGGGTGGGTGGTGTTAGAAACAGGAGCACAGAAAAGGCCCAGTGTACCATCCCTTCTATAGTTCCTGGCTGGTGGGCACTGAGCAGTGGTGCTCTCAGCTTCTGTGGCCAAAGGTGATTTGGGGCTGGGGGCTTACTGGAAGTGAAGGAGGTGGGTATCTAGCCACACTAACGGCCTTAGATCTCTGCAGCTAAAGATCATCTTAAATCGGCCATGAAAAAGGAGGGTTTCCTGCCATTTCTCTCTTCTCAGAAACAACTTTTGGCTCTATGATGAGGGGCTTTTGAGGGCTGGTTCCAAGGGCTTTGATTACAGATGATACATTTGTTTGGCCTTGGAGGACACCATTTTTCTCATCTGCAGCAAAAGGATTTTTTGGTAACTTGGGGCTAAACCTAACTATTGTGTGTTTCTTTCTCCACAGCTGGAGAAAGAACGTGAGAAAGAGATCAGTGATGATGAAGCAGAGGAGGAGAAGGATGAGAAGGAGGAAGAGTCAGTGTCCAAAGATGAAGAGAAACCCAAAATTGAGGATGTGGGCTCTGATGATGAGGAGGAGGGAGACAAAGGCAAGAAGAAAAAGACCAAGAAAATCAAGGAGAAATATATTGACCAGGAGGAGCTGAACAAGACCAAACCAATTTGGACCCGCAACCCTGATGACATCACCCAGGAGGAATATGGCGAGTTCTACAAGAGCCTCACCAATGACTGGGAGGACCACTTGGCTGTCAAGGTGGGTGCTGGGCTACCCTGCCTTCCAGTGGGAGGCAGAGGCCCCCTTTCCAGCCCTTATCCAGAGTCACCACAAGGTTGTGCCTCTGTGGGACTTAGCACTCAGGCCACTTGGTGATGGAGCAGCCTGCACTGTGACTCCCATGCAGGTGAAGGATTGGCACTATCAGTCTGTAAGGAAGACAGGAGGATGTGGGGTCTCAGAGAAGCACTGACTTCTCTGTCGAAGTGTGCTGCATGCCAGAGAACCTTGGCACACAGGGGATAGTGGGCTTGAGCAGGAGGAAACACAGGCTGCTTGGATGCTGGAGATGATGCTGTGCCCCCTTGGCAGCCCCAGTGCTGAGGAGGGGCAGTTGAGCCTCCTTACTGTGGGAGCTCGGGAAAGGAGAAGTGAAGCCCCCCAGCAGCTGTTTTTTTTTTTCCTGGTTCCACAGCACTTCTCTGTGGAAGGGCAGCTGGAGTTCAGGGCCCTGCTTTTCATCCCACGCCGTGCTCCTTTTGACCTCTTCGAGAACAAGAAGAAGAAGAACAACATTAAGCTGTATGTGAGGCGAGTCTTCATCATGGACAGCTGTGACGAGCTCATCCCTGAATACCTAAGTAAGAGCTCCCTGCCTCAGCCTCCCAGTGCAGAGCTGGGATCTCCACAGCCTGTGGTGGCACTTCCAGCACAAAGGGACTGGATGAGGTGCTAGCTGGTGTGGTGCATAGCCGTCAGTGTTTTAGCTCTTTTCTTTCTGTGTTGAAGCTCAGAATCCTTAAGCTGACACCTGTTTTCATTCCTCTTATGCAGATTTCATCCGGGGTGTTGTGGACTCAGAGGACCTTCCTCTGAACATCTCTCGTGAGATGCTCCAGCAGAGCAAGATCCTCAAAGTGATCCGCAAAAACATTGTGAAGAAATGCTTGGAGCTCTTTTCCGAGCTCGCAGAAGACAAAGAGAACTACAAGAAATTTTATGAGGCTTTTTCCAAGAATCTGAAGGTGAGTTGGGCACAACTCCTACACCTGGAGGAGGGAAGGGTCCATGACCCATCTGCCTGAGGAGCAATCTTGTTCCTATGCTGTGTCTCCTCTGCATGGATGTTAGACATAAAGGGAGTGGGTCTTGCGAATGCCTCGGAGCGCCTTTATGGGCATCTGTCCCCTCTGGCTGCCCAAGGCCAAACACTCAAATGATCAGGAGCTGGGCAGGTGGCTGTGCCAAGTCCTGTCCTGGAGACTTCATGCATCTCTTCTGCCCCCAGTTGGGCATCCACGAGGACTCCACCAACCGAAAGCGCCTTTCCGAGCTGCTGCGGTACCACACATCCCAGTCAGGCGATGAGGTGACTTCGCTTTCTGAGTACGTGTCCCGTATGAAGGAGAACCAGAAGAGCA
>VZDJ01007749.1:13946023-14044869 GCA_008694505.1 Cyanoderma ruficeps
AGGAGAACCAGAAGAGCATCTACTACATCACAGGTGAGCCACAGCTCCTCTGAGCCAAGCAAGGTAGAGGCAGGTAACCTGCGTACGAACTGTAATTTAAAACACTTCCTGCTCCTTCAGCAGGTCATCCCTGCTGAATTACAGCTGATTCCTGGGAGCTGGGGAAAGGCCACCAGGCCTAGGACCCTGGCTGCCACCAGTTTTATCTTAGGGGTCCCAAGTGACTGGTGGTGCTTGTCCTGCTGTAACCAGCTCTTACCTCTTGGTGACGTTTCATTTCTACCCTCCACAAACACAGGGGAGAGTAAGGAGCAGGTTGCTAACTCGGCCTTTGTGGAGCGTGTGCGGAAGCGTGGCTTTGAGGTGGTGTACATGACAGAGCCCATCGACGAGTACTGCGTGCAGCAGCTCAAGGAGTTTGATGGCAAGACCCTGGTATCAGTCACCAAAGAGGGGCTGGAGCTGCCTGAGGATGAGGAGGAGAAGAAAAAGATGGAGGAGAGCAAAGCCAAGTTTGAGAACCTCTGCAAACTTATGAAGGAAATCCTGGACAAGAAGGTGGAGAAGGTGAGATGGGCAGGGAGCTTAGCCCTGGGCTGGAGGGAGGAGGGCTCGGTCCTCCATGCTGCAGGTGAGGGCCCCCGCTCAATGCATGCCTCTCATCTCCTGCAGAGGAGCCGCTAAAGGAGACTGGAGGTCCCAGCATGCACCATCTTGCTCTAAGCAGCCAGGCTGCAGGCGAGGGGCACTGACCCAAATACGTGCATTGATGGGAGAGGGTAAGTGTGGGAAACATGCAGTGGGTGCTTTAAGTGCTGGCTGAGCCGTCCAAATTAGTCTGTGCAGCAGTCCTGGAGCTGCTTGGAGCATCTCTGCTTGCTTTGGGGTGTCGACACCCCAGGTAAACCAGGGACGAAGACTTGGGCTGTAGTGTGCTGTGGCTGGGCCCAGTCCAGGGCTTATGGGGGCCTTGCCCAGCTAACCCTTGGCCATGTTGGCAGGTCACCGTCTCAAACCGGTTGGTGTCGTCTCCCTGCTGCATCGTCACCAGCACCTACGGATGGACAGCCAACATGGAGCGCATCATGAAGGCTCAGGCGCTGCGGGACAACTCTACCATGGGCTACATGATGGCCAAGAAGCACCTGGAGATCAACCCTGACCACCCAATTGTGGAAACCCTTCGCCGGAAGGCTGACGCTGACAAGAACGACAAGGCTGTTAAAGATCTGGTGGTGCTGCTCTTTGAGACTGCCCTGCTGTCCTCTGGTTTCTCCCTGGAAGATCCCCAGACCCACTCCAACCGCATCTACAGGATGATCAAACTCGGCCTTGGTGAGTATCCATGCAACTTCTCAAGCCTGCAGCAGGCCTGAAAGCAGGTTAACTGGTCAGGCTAGTTGTCTTGGGGCAGGGGGAGGCCAGTAAGGAGCCATGCTGCTATGATGTGCCGAAGTGGCTCTGTACATAAGGTGGCCAGCAGAAAGTTTAAACCTGCAACCCAAGGTTCTTCAGGAGGGCTCAGGACTCTGGGTGGACTGCCCTCTCCTGCACACCACCAGGAGCCACCACCAGGACGTTCAGATGATAAGCTGAGGCTTTTTATTCCTTCAGAGTAAATGCGAAAAGTCTGTCATTGGTGATGTGACCCATCTGGTGAAACAGCTTGTGCTTGCACACAGCCTTTTACTCCAAATTCACTACTTAGCTAAAAATGTAAATCAGAAGGTGCTGTGGCTTGGCACAACTAAGTAACTCTGTGCTGCCTAGTCTCAGTAGGAGTAGTGTCTTCTATAAGTCAAGTTGCAGGTAAGGGGACTGTATGGTGGTACAATTTTCTGTTCAGAGTATACTGAAACAGCAACTTGCAGCGTTGGAAACTGATGAACTCTGGAGTCTTGCAACTGCTTTAGTTGTGACTTGACTGGATTTAACTGCATTTTTCTCTAGAGAAATGTTCATGGCTTAAACCACATTCTCCTGGCTTAAACTCCAGGTTTTGTTGTGCTTGGTGACAAATCTTGTAAGTTAATCTCCACTGGCTAAAGGAGTGCACTCTAATGGCATAGGTAGTATCCCTACACTAGTGTTGATGTTACTGGGAAGATGCTACTGATTCAGGATTAGTGCTGGAGTTGATAATAACTTGTAACAATGGTGACTTGCATTTATTATTTTCCAGTCTGGAGGGAAGGAGACTGAGGGGTGACCTCACTGCAGTGTACAGCTTCCTCACCAGGGGAAGCTGAGGGGGCCTGCATTGGTGTCTTTTCTCTGGTGACCAGGGACAGGACCTGAGGGAAGCTCATGAAGCTTTGTCAGGAGACATTTAGGCTGGATATTAGGGAAAGGTTTCTTTCCCAGAGACTGGTTGGCCAAGGAACAGACTCCCCAGGAAAGTGGTCAGAGTACCAACCCTGCCAGCATTCAGAAAGTGTTTGGACAACACTCTGAGGCACACGGTGTGATTCTTGAGACTGTTCTGTGTAGAGCCAGGAGCTGAACTTCAACGATCCTTGTGGGTCCCTTCCAGTCAGAATATTCCCTGATTCTGTGAACTATTGGATGCTAATAGCCTCATTCCTCAGGTTGGGAGCAGGAGCCAGATTCACTCTGGAAGAGGCTGTACATCTGGGTGTCATTTGGAGGCCTTATCTCTTCCTTTCCTCCCCTCTCCCAGGCATTGATGAAGATGAGATGACTGCAGAGGAGCCCAGTGCAGCTGTCCCTGAGGAAATCCCCCCTCTGGAGGGAGATGAAGATACATCCCGCATGGAGGAGGTAGACTAAAGGAGGAACGTTCTTCCTTCACCTGCCAGACCTCTGCTCTATCCTGTCTGCTTAGAAGATGGTCTGCTCCCACCAGCTGCTACTGACTTCTTGGTGGTGTCTGTACTTTTGGCTCTGTTTGGTTGGGTTGTTTTTGGCAGGGTGCAGGAGGGCACGATTCCCTGTTTGTTAGTAGTGATTCAGGTAGCCTGAGGCCTGTCTGTTTTGTGTCTTTCTGCTTGTGTAGGAACAGCTGATGGGGCGTCAGGGTGTGAGGAGGCATCAGGCTTCCCCTCTCTCCCCCATCATGGAATGTCCCATGTTACCAGTAGGCATCAAACACTGTCCTTATTCCACTGGGGTGGGAGAGCCCTTCCTCTGAACTGCTGCTTCCCTGAAGCCCCAGGATAGGATAATGTATTCTGTCTGGTTTTGTTTGGTTATTTTTCTGGTTTTTTGTTCTACTGGAATTAAAGAGTTGATGATTTACATGATGGGGTCCCTTGTGTTTCATGCCTACCCTACCGAGGAAAATGTCTCAGCCTGTGCCTCAGGGCATTGGACTTTCCTGTGCTGGTTTCCCGTGTGCCCTGACTGCTGCTCTGAGCCCTGCTTCACGTGATGTTTATTTCTAACATGCCCTGGCACGATGAAGTGGATGGAAGGAACACATGACCTGCTGCGCAGGTGGGAAGCATCTTCACCTGATGTGCTGCATGGCTTCCAGACTGGGAGCAGACTTCCAATCTGTGTGGGTCAGCTGGGAGAGCTGTGCCAGGGCCTGAGCCTGGGCTGCTGCTGGCTGGTTTGATGTGAGCACCTCTGGGGCAGGACAGTGGCAGGAGCCATCTGCCTGTTCCATTGCATTGTGTGGAGCAGGGTGTAGAGTGACAGCTCAGAACTGTAGTCAAGCTGCCTCTCTTCAGCTGTCGGGCCAAAGACCCAACTCCTTTCCTCCCACCTCCAGCCTGCCCTTTCTGGCTTTTGGCAGCCATTGGGTGTTGGGCAGTATCTGGCTTTTTTCCATCTGTGTCCTGGATGACAAGCCTGGGACATCACCTCTAAATGGGCTGCCCCTTGCACTGAGCTCTCACTCTGTGAGGTTTGTCACCCTGAGCCACAATGGCCTTTGGGGTTTGTCAGAGAAAAGTGACACCAGCATTAAGTTCTCTTGCTGCCCTCATGCCAGCTGCCACAGGCACAAAATAGAATGGGCTTTAGCCAGTATCCATCTTCAGCAGGGAGGCAGAGCCTGCTGGAATCCCTTGTTGCACACCAGACACTGACTCTGCTGCCAGTGTGGCAGCTGTGTGGGTGCAGCCTGCTAGGGCAGTGGGGGAGCTGAGCAGGCAAATAGTTTAGAAGCAGGATTTCTCTCTGGATAGGAAGGTGTTGCCAAATACTGAATCAATAAAAATTAACATTTTAAGTTAATGTCGTGGGTTTTCTTTTTCCACTCATGTTTTGTTTATATCTACATTTAAATTAGAAAGGTTATCCCATTCCTACCCTGGCAATGTGAGTTTCGGTTGTTTTGTTTGTTTCTAATCAAAGAAAATCACATTCCATTTTCAGTCTGTCAGCAGACTGAAATGGTGGGTGCAGACATTTGGACAGATTTGTAGGGCAGGATGAAAAGCTGTGAGGTTGCACAGGCAACTCCAAAAACTAGTGCTAGAAAAGGAGCACAGGTAAAACTGCTGGAGAGCCAAGTGCCCTGAAGCCTGGGCTGTGCTCAGCACCAGCTCTGGTATCCCTTCAGGCTCAGCTAAGTCACCACTGTCCCTTTTCTCCTCCTGTGTTTCCTTGTGACCCCCCACCTGAGTGTCCCCTTTCCTTCCCGAGCTGTGTTAGGCCCTGGTCCTGTCTCTGATGCCACACTTGCCCTCACCTACATGGTTTTTCATGAGGCCTCCTACACACACACCAGGAGGATGGACCATCCACACCTCAATCCTCTCCTGACTCTGGCTGCTGCAGTGCACCTCACAGAGTGCTACAGCACCGGTGGCCCTGGCTGGCAGGTGCTCAGCAGGCTTCTGTATCACCTCTTGGTAGCTACACCCACTGGGAATTTCTCAAGTTGCACCATGCAGGGAACCTAGGAGCCAAACTAGACTCAGGCTAATGGCTCCTTCACCTGCCTACCAGCATAAGCAGCATTCCAAACCTGTTGTGCTCCCAAGTTGCGTGTACAAGGATCTCCTGTCAGACCTTGCAGCTTTGAGTGCAACCCTGGTTGATACTAGCCTTGGCAAAGACAGAGAGAGAGGCACCTGTATTTGGAAAGACAACTTTGCTGTCTCAGAGAGACTAGGGACACAGGAAGAGTTGGAAATCTCTTCCCTCCTTCCAGGTACATGGAAAAAAAACCCCAACCAACGAAAAAAAACCCCCCACATTTATGCCCATGGCACTAGATGCAGCATATTTTTAATTTAATAAAATAAAAAGAGAAAAAAGTTGCCTTTCAAAAGTACCAAAACCTGCTGGTTTGTCAGTCAGGTTGTGTTGACGAGAAAAGGATTGACCAATAAAACCTGGCTTCTGGGGAAGAACAGCTTCCACTGCTCCATCCCCTGCTGACTGTGGGGCAGGAACAAGGCACCACAAGCGGGCTCTGCCCCATGTCCCAACCCTCCAGGCACAGACTCTGGCCAGCCCCTGGGAAAACCAGGGCCAGTGCCTCCAGGTGGCTGCAAAAAGTGGGGTTGTTTGTGCTTGTCTGAATGGCCACTACGAAGCCCAGAAACCATGGCACCGGGGGAGCCCGAGGTGGTGCTGGGGCTTCTGGGCAGCGCAGCCTTTGGCCTGTAACAGCAGCAGGTGTAGCCAAAAGGCAACCTCAGAGGACTCAGCAAGCGTTGGAACTGTCCAGCTCAGGTGCTGCATAAAAATCAGCCTGGGCTGAGGGGAGCAAAGAAAAGTGTCTTGGAGCAGGGGCAAAGAACCGATAAAACCAAACTGGGAGGTACTGGCTTTCACTTTTCACCAGAGCTGATCTCAGACCTGGAGTGGGACAGGCTGGGAGTCCTTCCTTTGGCTGTACCTGGACTACCCAGAGCCCCTCCTGGAATGGAGGAAGAGCACCGCCCACCCTATGATGGGCTCAGCTTGGGATGCCTCACTCAGAGGTGTTTCAAAAAGAAACCTAGTGTTTTACTTGCCGTTTTCTCCTGCCAAGCTCTGTAGTACTAACAGAAATGGAGGAGCATTAGCCAGAGGCAAGACAGTGCCAGGGAAGAGGTCCCTTGTTCATCAGTGACTTCAGGGGAGAAGCCACAAGACAGAGGTGGGGCAGGAATACCAGCAGCCCCATGCTGGTGTGCCCCCAGGCCTGTGCCTTGGCTCTAAGTCTTTGACCTTTTAAGGCAAATGGAAAGGTTTGGAGCTGCATCAGCCCAGTGCAATTCCTGGGCTTGTTCCAGCCCCCTTCCCAGGAAAAGCAGGTGGAAAACTGAGTCACTGGTCCTGCCTATCCATACCCCACTCTTCTCCTCAGTGGGTTCTGAGAAATCACACAAATACCCTCGAGTAGAAGCAGGACAGCGGGCATGGCTTAAATGCCATGGCCTCAGCTTCCTTAGACCTTTTGTACAGGGGTCTCGCCTGGTGGGAGCTTCTTACTGCGCTTCTTCATGCGGCTGCGGGCGTAGACACGGAGAAAGAGGGCCATGAAGACCACAGCAATGCCCAGCCCACCCACAACAGTGACAGTGTGCCCATAGATGAGGCAGGAGAGGAGGATGGCAAAGGCCTGCCGGAGCGTCATGATGATGGTGAAGACAGCTGCCCCAAACTGGTTGATGGTGTAGAAGATGAAGAGCTGGCCGCAGGCAGAGCACACGGAGAGCAGCACGGCGTGGGCGGTGAACTCCGAGTGGCGGGCCATGAAGCGCAGCGACTCCAGCAAGGCTCCCTGCTCCAAGAGCGAGCCCACGGTGAACAGGCAGGAGAAGACATTGACGCCAAACATCATCTGCACGGGAGACATCTTGTAGGTGAAGAGAGCGTCCTGCCAGTTGGAGGTGAAGCTGTCGAAGATTATGTAGCCAGCCAGGAGCACTATGCCAGAGAAAGTGGTGACACTGGACCCTGTCCTGTTAGGAGCGCTGGAGAGCAGGAACATGCTGACTCCCACGGAGATGAGGGCAGCAGTCAGGTACTCCCAGTACTCGTAACTCTTGCGCGACACCAGTTTGCCCATCATCATCACTGGGATCACTTTGGAGGCCTTGGCCAGCACTTGGGTGGGGAAGCTGATGTATTTGAGTGCCTCATACTGACACCAGCTGCTGAGGATGTTGGAGAGGGAGGCAAAGGAGTATTTGTACATAGGAGCCCCATGGCGCGGCTGCTTGGTCAGGGCGCAGTACAGACCAGCCACTGTGAAGGCCAGGATGCGGTTCATGAACACGAGGAATTGGGAGTCCTTGAACTTCTCACCAGGGTCTGTTTCAGTGGCACCATATGTTCTCGTCATCACGCGCTCCTGGAGGACACCCCATGTGAGGTAGGAAGCCTGCAAAGCAGCAGGAGCACAGGGAGAGTCAGGACCCACAACAGCAATTGCCAGCAACAATAGGAAGAACAGACTCCAGGAGATCCTTGCTTTCCCTAGTGTTGCCTCATCCTCTGCATGCCAATGCTTATGCAAGACAGGATCACCCCCCACTCCACCTGTCTGAGGGAACTCACTGTCCCATGTCCTGGTTACAACCAGGAACATCCTGTTCCAAACCACATCTGCTCAGTGTACCGGGGGGAAAAGCCCACAATGCAAACATCCTGGTGAGAGCGAACAGTTGGGCTTTGAACTACTTTGAGCCTGTGGAACCAGACTGACCGAATCAGGGAACATTACTGATACACAGCTGCGGTTTTGGTGCCAGCTCCCTGCGGCAGGTCCTGGCATTTTTCCCAGTGGCCTCTGCATTGGTTTTCAATTCCAGCTCCCTAGGCCTGGTTTTCACATCCAAATCAATTCTAGTTTCAAAACCAGCAAACAAAGTTGTCCATGAGGGATGATTACTGTCCCGGTTGTCATCTCCACAACTTTCGGTGCAACAACACCGAGCACCTCATAGAACTAACACAGACTTTCTCTCATCACACATCTCCCAAGAAATTAAAACACAGAGAGATGGAAGAATTCGGTGGCCCACAGCAAGTCTGAATCGGCTGGGGGAGTAGCACAGAGTGAGTTGTTTCCTGGATGTGGGACACCTGGATAGTTTTTCTATCTCAGTGCCCACATTGCTATTTTTTGTCCTCATAGACCAAAAAAGTTGCCCTTCGTAATGATGCTCAGGCTGTAGCTGAGACTTGGGGAATCTAAGATTTTAAATTCCTGTTTATCTGTAGCTGAATTAGGTATTTTCTCTTCAGTACTAAAATTCAATCCATCAAGGCAGAATGCATCAGCCCTAGACAGCTCTCCCACGGGAACGCCTGGGAGAAAAGAGGGCTCAAACTATCTGCTGATCTGACATCAGGGTCAGAACAAAAGCAGCCTTAACAATCTGCTGAACCACAGAATTTTCAGAGGCTCCAGAGGACAGACAGGTTGCTCCAACCCAAATGACAGACATGGACCTCCACAGCCCTTGGAGATGGACTATCCTGTCCCAGCCTCCAACCCTGCCTCGATCAAGGACAGCACTGCATCCTAGATCTTCAAGGAACTGACAGTCACTAACCCACTGGCCACTTCTTCCTTCCAGAATGGGACGGCCACACGTGCACAGGACCCCTACCTGTAGACCAGCAGCACAGAAGAGCAGCTTGAAGACCTGTCGGGCTGTGGAGGACTCTGTGGGCTCTGCTCGGAGTGGCAGGGAGCCATCGTCCTGATGTGCAGACTTCACCTCAGAGCCAAACACACATGACTTGATGACAGGGAAGCAAATGCCTCGGCCTAAACAGGGTAAGAGAAGATGGAGACACGTTTAACCAAAGCCTGGGCACCACATCCTGCACCAGCTTGAGAGGTGAAGCCTCCCTCCTCACCAGCCTCCAGATATGCTGGTATGGGGGCCTCAGAAAATTTGTTTCAGAATAGCAGGTGGACAGCACTGGGACACAGCTCTGTGAGTGGCTCAAGCCTGACAACACAGGCTGGGGAAACAACCTGAGTGGGATAGACAGAGGCAGGGCAGAGAGCTCCAAGGGATGCAGAATGTGGAAGGGAAGCTCCCACTCCTACCTGTCTCCAAGTAGTTCCTTCTCTTGAAGTACTGGATGAGGAGGAAGCCTGGTACCACAATACTCGCATAGCCAGCAGCATTAACAAAGAAACGGAAGAGCCAGAAGTCCCCCCATGAGTCCTGCAGGGCAGGGACGATCTCTTCACCTGTAGCCATTGTAGGGAGGGAAGCCAGCACGAGGGGAAAGCAAAATCTGCGGAGAGAGAAAGAGGCAGGTGGTGGGCTACTGGTACATGGGCAGCTTCCCTCCACATGCCTTTAATACCCACCATCCAGCCTGATCCTCTTCACCCGTGATGCGGCCACCCAGACCCCACTGCAGCGACAACAGTGATGCTGGCAGCACACAGAGTAGGAAAAGTCCCCTGCAGCTGAAAAGCACAGGCCAGACAACTATGTTTGCTTCTGTTAAAGGTGGTTGCTCTGGAACATGTGGGCTTAGAACCTTGGATTCCCAGGATTAGAGAGAACATTGCTGTAACCATCTGGTTTTGACTACACTCTTATTCCAAATGCAAGGAGCACCTCACACCTAACCTTTATAATTTAAACTTTAGCACAGCTTTTGGGTGGAAAAGGAAAAGGTCACTGAATGGAAAAATTGACTCCTACCTAGAAGCTCATGTTTCAAGCCTGTGGCAATAAGCAACCTTCCTCTGGAAGCAAACAGTTCGGAGCTTTCCCCCCCAGCTATACCAGGTGAGTGGAGGAAAGGCAGGGTGTGGGGCTGCCAGCCTTCCCCACCTCCCCATGCAGCCCTGGAAGTGTGCCAAGGCACTCCTCACAGCTCAGAGGAAACTACCAGGGTTCACCCGCTTGGCAAAAAACAGCCAGCAAGCAAGGCTGGAAAGGAACTTTAAGATCAGCTGTCTGGCTGGGATTTTACCAGGACTCTGCAATGAGGTATAGCTGATATTCTTCAGCTATAGCTGCAGGAAGTGACCTAGCCAGCTTTAAAACAGCTTTAGTAGTCCTTGAAGGAGTTCTTCCCTTCACTGTCCTCTCTGCAACAGAGGAAAACCTGCAATATTTCAGGGGCACCAGGTACTCAACAGAATGAGCCACCAGGCAAGAACTTCCTACACCCAAGGCTGCCTCGCCTGCATCCTCCCCTCACAAATCAAGCTGCAGCTTCCTGCATCAGGGTAGAAGGTTTCCCTGGTCCATGCTACATCCCTGCCCCAGTTTCCTCAGTGGAAAAAGCCTCCCAGTTGCATTAGGGGCCAGGTGAGAGTGCTGTGGATTGGCTACATAAACACACACCTGAAAAGCTCCTGTGACTGAAAGGGATAGAAATGTTAATTCCTCCTCCCCCAGAAACAAGAGAGTCAGAGTGTACCTAGCCCCAATATTGTATAGCTGTGACCTCTAGTAGCCCCCAGATGAAACTCAGGGATTTACAAACTTAAGGGCTTTAAAGGCAAGAAAGTCCCTTGCCATTTCATGAGCAAGCACTCCCACCAACCTCTTGTCCCCTTGGGAAAGACCTCAGGGACTTTTCTCATCCTCAGCTACTGTGGCCAGGCCCTTGGAGTTCAATGATCTAACCAAAGCTGAGGCTGTGTTTCACCCAGAAATCTCCCTTCTGTGACTTAAAGGACATAGAAATTCCCAGCCCAGGGAGAGGAGTAAATGGCTAGGGGTGGATTTCTTCGCCTGCTTCCTACTCCTCTGTCTCTCTGCTCCCCCAGAATAAATAGTCTGACACCTCCACTCAATCTCTCCTGCTGCAGGGGCATCATCACAGGCTGTACAGGTGCTGTGGGATGCAAAAACAGGGCTTGGTGCTCACACCTGGGGCTGAAGCTGCCCATGTGCTCCTGGGTTTGTCCGTATTAAGTAACCCTGGCTGACGGTCGGGTGCAGAAATGCCATTCAGTTTTGCAGAAGTCAGATATAAATGATAGGGCGATTGCCACATTCGCAACTTACAGGGATTGCAAGCTCCGTTCAGCACGATTGCTCCTGCTGTTACCCAGCCAGCTCCTGCAGCGCTGCCATGGGAGGAGAATCAGCTTCGCTCTCCCACAGCGACCGTGAAGAGGAGGCTATGGAGGGACAATGGCTCTCTATGCCTGAGCTAGCAATTCCCAGGCCCCGAGAGCTGACTCAGTGCAGCAGGCCCTGCCCTCTCTGCCGAGGCTGGGAAGGAACAGGGACGCCAGTGTTACAGGTAGAAAGCAGGGGGGCTGAGCAGGCAACATGCAGAGGCATGAAAGGAGCCTTAGTCTGCGGAGCAGCCCAGGAGCCGAGACAACACGGCCGGCCGCTGCTCCCCTGGGCAGTGCAAGGGCAGCTCTCACACGCACCGCTTCAGAGCCGGCCTGGCACCCAGCCCTCTGCCAGGGATGCACCATTTGGGTCCCGGGTCTGAAAAAGATCCCCGCCTACAGCCCTGATATTCTTGAGCGCGCCTCCAGCGCCTGGAAGGGCTAAGGTCAAATGGAAGCTTGGAGCTGACAAGTCCACACTAACATCTCGGGATGTCGTGTCTGCTCCTTGTCCCTGCCCGCAGCCGGGTGGCAAGGGGTGCCCTGCCACTGTCCCCTCAGGGCCGACCGATGCCTCTGCCCAGGGGCCACCAGCAGAGGCACCGGACTGCCGCTCCCCGCCGGCCGTGGGGCACCCTCCGCCGCGGGCACGGCGGGGGGCTCCCGGGAGGAGAAAGCCCTACGCTTGTCGCTCCGGGACATCTCTGCTCGAGGCTCCGGTGGCCCCGCGGGAGAGGCAGCGCCCGGCCGGGTGCCGGGCGAGCGTGGCCCCGGCGCCGCCTCCCTGCCCGGCGGCCACGTTCGCAGCGAGCAGGCCGGCAGCGCGGCGGCAACCCTCGCTCGCCCCCGCCGAGCAGGGCAGCTGCCGCCCGCGTCCCGGCCCACCCTCCGCGCCCGCCCTGGCCTCGTTACCCACCTGCGCCCCGGCCCCGGCCCGGTCTCGGCCGGCTCCCCTCGGCTCCGCTCCCGGCGGCGGCAGCGGCGGAACCCCCGCCCGGCGGGCGCGCTCCGCGCCCCACAGCGCCCCTGCCGCTCCGGAGGGACCGCGGCGGGCGGGGCGGGGCCGCGATCACCGCATCGCAGGATCAATCCGCTTGGAAGAGACCCGAGATCATCGAGCCCGACCTGTGACAGAACACCGCCGTCTCACCTAGACCACGGCACTGAGTGCCACAACCCATCTTTCCTTAAACACTTCCGGAGAAGGTGACTCCACCACCTTCCTTGCGCTGTCTATTCCAATGTCTAATCACTCTTTCTGTAGAGAAATTCCTCCTACCATCCAACCTAAACCTCCCCTGGCACAGCTTGAGGTTATATCCTCTTACCATGTTGCTGGTTGCCTGGGAAAAGAGGCAGACCCCCACCAGGCTACACCCGCCTTTCAGGGAGGTGTAGAGAGTGACAAAGCCTCCCCCGAGCCTCCTTTTCTCCAGGCTGAATACCCCCAGCAGCTCATCATAGGGCTTTTGCTCCAAAGCTTTCACCAGAGCTGTTGCCCTTCTCTAGACATGGTCCAGTACCCTCTTGAAGTGAGGGACCCAGAACTGGACACAGGGCACGATGGGAGGCTTCACAAGTGCAGAGGGATGATGACTGCCCTAGTCCTGATGGCCACACTTGAGGCCAACTAAAATCATTCTTGATTCAAACTAAAAGCCCCCACAGCTGACCCCTGGCATTCCCCCATCCCTGCCCCCTGTCTCAGGGCAACCCCCTCTGAGCTGCCAGCCCTGCACTGGGCACAGCCACAGCTGGTCCCTGGGGCAGGTGCCTCAGTAAGTATGCCATTACTCCACCCCAAATCCCCTATCCCAGCTCCAGGCATGGCTGCAGGGCCAGCTGGAGCCAGCACGTGGCCACCCAGTAATGTTTTACAAGACATCTTTTTAAAACAAATGGTTTTATTTTAAAGTAACAAAACAAAAAAGTGCAGATCACTTGTTTCTGCCTCTTCCCTTTGCTCCCAGCTACAGCCCTGGCCACACCATCCCACAGTATGCGGCAGCATCTGTCATTGCTTCTTTGGGCAGCCTGGAAGTGCCTCATGTCCCTTGTGAAAGGTATCCTTGAAACAGCCCCGTGGGTTTGCAGCAGGGTTGAGGCCCTGCCAGAAGGTGAGAGGCAAAGATTGAAAAGAAGCAGAGCAACTCAGCCCAGGACTGCTGAGGAAACCAGGCAAGGTCCAGAGGCCTGGGGGGTCCTTATGCTGCTTTCCTGGCAGCATTCCCTTACAAGAAGGGAGGAAGAAAAGAGCTAACTACAGTGCATCCTGGTCAATTGCACCATCCAGTATTTGTCCCAAACAATAGCACCTGCTCCCAGGCAACAAGTGGGGAATTTTCCTGGCTGAGATGGGGTAAGTCAGCTCTGTGCCTCCATTCCCACAGCACCTTTGGCTGATTTCCTAATGCATTGCATGTGCTCCTCTGGCTGGAGAATTAAGTGACAGGGAAGGGTGGTGAGCTGAACAACAGAAGGAATGGGAAGAAATTGCTGCCACCTCTTCCACTTTCAGCCTGGAAGAATCTAAAACCCAGGGAAGTTTTTTAACCCACTTCCAAGCCAGGAGAGGGGCAGGATCTTCCTGTCCTCTGTGAGAGAAGAAACCACAGCACAGTAAAGCAGCAAGGTGTCAAGCACAATGGCAGAAGCAGGGATCCACAACCTGGTCTTCTGCATCTCCTGTGCTCTTTCTCCAGCCCTGCAGCCAGATGCTCAGCAAGACAGCATGGGAATGGAGCACCTTGCTGGGATCCCCCAGCCTCAGCCCTGAGCAGTAGAAAGGCTCTGCAAGCGGGGAAGGCCCTGTGCTCCCACTCACCTTCTGCGGTGTGAAGGACCCGAGGGAGCAGGCAGACTGGGGAAACCCCTGTGGCCTTCACGGCCCCGGGACAATGCACAGCCTCCTGATGCTGTGGGGTGGGTTGGATCACATGAGACCTCCAGTGCCCACAGCAACAACAAACATTTATTAGAGTGAGTGTTGACTCTCCTCACCCCACAGTTATTCTAAGGGGGTGCCAGACGATGCTCTGTCTGGCCTACAGTGTGAAAATGAGTCCTCTCCTGCTCCTTCCCTGTGTATGCTGGAGATCCCCACAAGTCAGACCCATGGCAGGGAGAGGAAATTCGGTCCTGCTGCAGTGCACAGATTCTAAAAGAAAAGCCTCCCCTGTGTAGTGCTCATAATGCCACCTTCCTCATCTGGGAAGACAGCCCGAGGCAAACAAAACTTCAAAAGAGGGGAGGGGCAGTGGGATAAGTCTCCCAAAGTGTCTCTGCTCCCACTGAACTGCAGACAGGCAAGATCCTAGTGGGCAGCAGGGCAGCAGCACAGAGGAAGGAAGCAGCCCGGCAGGCCAAAGGAGTCCATCCGCTCATTCAGAGCACACAACAGGCTTCCCTGAGATCTTCAGGTCATCGAAAGGCAGCAAGGCAAGGAGCTGCAAAGACCAAGGGTATGGACATGTAAGCATCCAGAGTTGTGTCTTCACCAAGCTGGGGTAGGGGCCCAAATCTTTCCCCCACCCAGTCCTCCACCTTCCCACGTCCCCAGGGAAGTGCCAAGAAACCCTATCTGGGCTTTTCCTAGGCCTCAAGGCAAAAGACTGTTATCCCACACACCACAGAGCCAATGCCTACAATATATAGGGAAGCATAGGAACATCTAGAAACTCCTCCTAGGAGGGTCCCGCTAATCATCCAACTCCTGCACCCCCGACACACTTGCAGAGCCACAGGCCTCCCCCCACAGAGACTCACATCATCATTGCCATCAGCCAGGTCCTGAGCTGTCTCGTTCTCCATGTTCCTCAGCAGGGTGTCAGCCCCAGAGTGTGAGAGGATGGCGGCGATGGCAGCGTCCTTGCGGCCCACGGCCAGGTGGAGCGGAGTGCACCCGTTGTACATCTGGGCGTCCACGTAGGCCCCATTGCGCAGCAGGAACTGCACAGCCCTGCGGTTGTGGCACTCCACAGCCAGGTGCAGTGGGGTCTTCCCGCTCGTGCCCTCCTGCAACCCACAGATCACAAGGGTGTGGGTAGGGGGGGTCCCCTCAGCTGGGCCCTGCAGCACCCACCCACACCCCTTTGACTGGGTGCAGAGGGCAGTCCCCACCCTGACTGCTGTCACAGCACCCAACCAACTCTCCAGGACCTTCACTCTCTGCTCCCTCAAAATTCAATGCTCCCAAGCCTCACAGCAGTGCCTGCCCCAGGGCTGAAGGGAATGCCCAAAGGAGAGAGCCACCATCCCAGCGTTTACAAAACATCACACCATGCCCAGTCTTACCCGAACATCAATGTTGGCACCGCTCTCCAGCAGCAGAGACATCATTGGGATGTTCCCTTTCAAGGTACTGATGTGCAGACAGGCCAAGCCTGTGATGGGGAGGCAGAAGAGAGCGCCACATTCAGCCCAGACCACCCTGGGGCACACCAATCCCAGCCACACCCCCATTCTGCTGTGCTCCTGGATCCCTGCATACACATCTCATGGTCTCTGCCCTAATCTGGCCACCAGCTCTGCCACTGTGTCGCCCCCAGGTCTCACCTTGCCAGTTCTGGAGCTGCAGGTCCTGGTGGTGCCCAGGGGACTGAGTGGCGCCGTCTGGTGTGGCTGGGCCCTCCAGCAGCTGCTGGGCACATTGCAGGTGCTGCTGCTCACAGGCCAAGTGCAGCGGGGTGTTGCCATTGCGGTCCTGCAGCCCACGGTTCACTCCCTTGTGGATCAGTGCCTGGATCACGCTGGGCTGCTCCAGGTACACAGCAAGGTGGAGCGGGGTCTGGAGAGAAATGAGGAAAGGGGAGGATGCCCCACAGGACACTATGTGTGATGAGCCCCACCAGTCTCCAGGTGCTAGGCTGCCATGCAGAACACCCCCCTCCCTGTTGTGATGTTACACATGGGTGACACTGGTGGGGACACACAGCTTGCTGTTCCTCTGCATCTCAGCTCACGGATCACCCATGGAGACAGATCTCATACTCCCAAGTTATCTACCCTGCCACATTCAAGCCATGCCTCTTTCACGGCTGTCTGCAGTGTCCTGGGGCCTTGCAAAGAAAGCCTTCACCCCACAGTGCTGGGAGCTGTCACACTTCCCCCTCAGGGTATCTCCACCTCCCTTCTTCCCCTCCCTGCACTACAAAGGGGCTGCACACACGGGACCTTCACCACACTCTGGGGGAAGCATATGTGTGGGGTCCTGGGAAAAGGGCAGATGGATTGAGCAGCTATCCAGGGAACAGCCTGGGGCAGTTCTCTTCCTCCCACCTTCTGCCTATCACAACAGCATACCTGGAAAAGATCATTTTGGATCTCCAGCACCTCCCTGGGTAACTGAGCGATGCAGCAGAGTGCTACAGCTGGGACACAGTGGATAATGGCCAGATGAACCAACCTACAGGGGGTTAATGGTGACAGGAGAGAAAAAAAAGAAAAATAAGTCCTGAGTGCCATGCTCAGGAACAGAGATCCTTCCGTGCTGCATGAAGGAACAATCTCCCTGCCTCTTGCAGTCTCCTTCCCTCCAGTTTGGAGGTCCTCCATTTTGCCCTCTCCCTGGGGAAGTTCAGCAGACGGCCAAGGCAGGAACGTGGTCTGAGGCTCCACAGGGCAGTCCTTTACTCTGATCTCCACAGGGAACAGACCCTCCTGTCCCTGCTTAGCAACACAGGATCCTCCCTCAGACCTCACAGCATGTGTAGTAGGGTTTCAATCTGGCACTGCCCAAAGCCAGGCCTCCAACTGGTGTAAGTCCAAAGAGCCTGGGATGTCTTTCCCAGAGTCCAAGAGCTGGGTTTGGTGGCTGTGGAGAGAGGTCTGGGCTCTGGCAGCTGCTTGGGGAATTCCAGTTCCCTACTGCCAGCTGCACACTGTACTTCTGCTTTGCCCTCCATGAAGGCAAATAGTCAAAGCTGGGCAGGAGCCCAGGGCTGGTCCAAGATTACCTGCATGGCAGAGTCCCTGTGCCAGCCGATCACCAGCCCACACCGATTTCCTCTTCTCTCCTCCACATCCTTCCCTTTTAGCGCTGTCATGGCAGGGCTGGCATGCAGCCCGTCAGCACAGAGGGACACCAGAGATGCAGCTGTCAGAGCTTGGTGGCAAGCAGGAAACTCTGGTCCTCAGGACTGTGGTCCCCACAGCCATGGGGTGGCCAGGCACCCCAGAGTCCCCCAGCCCAAGGACAGGTTTAATTTCCAGACAGCCTCTGCACAGTCAGAAGAGAAGCGAGAGCACAACAGAGGCAGAGCTGAGAGGGAATTTCCAGTCCCCCAGCCAACCTCCTGTCTCCCAGGCCCCCTACACTAAAGGGCCCATCCTCCCACCACAGGGCAGCCCCCTCAGGCCAAACCTGGCCACGGGGTCAGCAGCAAGGAACAGGCAGCAGCTCCCACTCTGCACAGCAAGGCAGGCATGAGCTCAGCCTCCTGACCCCTCACCACTGCACTAAAGGCCCTGGGTGGCCTCTGTCTCAGGAAGGAACCAGCTCCAAACTGAAGCCTGGGCTCTGCTACCCATGCTGCTTTGATGGAGACTAACAGGGCCAAGAGATGGAGGGTGAGAGCTGTGCTAGCCCCCTGGTAAGACACCCCACTCTCCAGACAGCCCAGCTCTGGGATGCCACCTGCAGTGTGGGGGATAGAGTATCCCTCCACAGGCAGGAGAACAACACCTGGCCCTAGAGCACTGCAGACAAGAAGTGGGGCTGGGGCTGCCTTTTTGCCAGTTGCACTGGGACATGAATGTGCTGAGAAGCTCAGAGGCCAGGCAAGAATGGCCTTTATTGACCTACTCCCAAGTGCTGCCTGAAGATCAAGTCAGTTTCTGGGACTCCAGGCATCTTCAGCTGAAACCTGATTTTGAAGGCAAAACAAGGCCAGTTCCTCTCCATCCAGTGGAGAGGCTGTGCCCAACAGGAGAGGCTTTGTCCCCAGGGAAGCACCAGGTTATGTTACAGCAGGGAATTCCTCACTGGAAGGGGAGGCCACCCACATTTGATTGCCTTTGCACAGCCATGGGCATGCCCTCATTACCAGCACTCCCAGGGCAGAGGAGGGGGCTGCAAGCAGGAGCCATGCAGCCCCATGGGCAGTGGACCATGGGGCAGAGGCACAGCCAAGGGGCCCAGCCCAGGAGCAAGGCAACCAGCTGTAAGAATAGCCCTCCCCTCATCAGGCTTTTGCTAACTCTAGCCTAGGCGAGATCTGAGCAGGGAGATTCCCCGCTGGGTTTTGCATCATGCCCCCAGTCCCCGTGGTAGCACCTCTGCTGAGGTGTCCTTTGCACACTCACAGGGACAGCCCCCGTTTCTCCAAACCTGCCCCCAGGCACCACGTGCAGGAAGAGGCTGCAGGATCTGCCTTTTTCAGGTACAGCAGAGTTAAGACTGCTCAAATAAGGGACTTTCCACGGCAATTCAGCTTCAACATTAAACCGCTGGTGCTTTCACTTTCCGGAGCCACGCTGGGCTCCCAGGGGAGAGAGCAGTGCTCCGGGTTGTGTCCCACGGCAGACAGCCCTCATGCCCCAGGAATCCCCCGGGCCTCCCTGTCACTGCCCACACCACACTGCACTGTCATGTGGGGACGAGTGGGGCAGTCATCCAGGGGAGGTGGAAACCCCCGAGCAGCCCTCTGCCACTGCCAGCACCTCACTTTTCCTGGCTTGGCTGCCTTTGCAGCTCAACGAGGCAGTGGAGCCGCTGGGGGCTGGGCTCACACTGAGCTAGTTTGGGCATTCATTCATGCTGCAGAGGCAACGGGGGTGATCATCTCCCTGGCCAGAGCTCAGGCGTTCACCTTGCAGCTGGGATGTGCCTGCTTTGAAGGATTGCTTTTCCCCCTCCCCCTTCCTTGTCCTCCCGGGTGCAGCCTCCTCGTGGGCTTTCATTTCTGCATTCGTTCTCGCCTTTCCTCATTACCAGCCCTCAACTTCCTGAAATGGCTGCAAGAACCTGAGCTACTTGGGGGGATCATTACAAGGCCAGCGGGATGGGAGAAGCCGACCGGGAGCACGTGTGCACCAAGGCATTCTGTGCCACTGGCAGTGCTGCCAATCAGGAAGTGGGATTGTCTCCTAACTCAGGAAACCTCTTACACCCAGGAGACCTGAGGTGCCAGTCTCCACTTTTTCTCACTGAGGCTACAAGCAAACCTCTCTCTGTGTGACAGCAGCTGTGTGGTCCAGCTGCTGATGGGCTGCTGCATGCTGGCACACTGCGTGCCAGAGCCATGGCGATGGAGAGACACCAGCTCACTGCCAGAACCTCTCCTTGCCCAGCCACAGCCGTGTGCCCTTGCCAGAACAAACCCTCTGTCCTGTCATGCTCAGATCCTTGCCTATCCTGGGTCACCTGCACATCTCTCCTCTGCTTTCCTCTACTTGCCTGCTCCCTCCCTGCCCATGCTCTTGCCTGCAGTGCTCCTGGTTGCAGCCACAGGAGTGGGTGTCCAGCAGGAACTGTCAGAAAGGGCAACAGTGAGTTTTGGAAAGGGCAGGGGATGGAGGAGCTGTGAGCAAGGGAAACACAGCAGGAGTACAGACTGCTGGGTTCATCCTCAGCTTTTCCACTTGCTGCCCAGCTCTGTCCTGGCATAAGGTGACTCAACACTCTGAATCACAAAGGCGCAGGACATCCCTGGCACAAAGTGATCTACCATCATCAGAGAGATAACAACCCTGGAGCAGAGAGGTTGGGGCTGTCCCTGGGGATATCCCTGGGAAGGAACATGCCGTGCCCAAAGTGGTCCTAGTTTAGGCATAGGAGAGCATCCATTTCCACAGTGCTATTCATCTCCAACTTCTGAGTGACCTCAAGTATCCTGTAGAAAAAGTTTCCACACATGAGGAGTGGAGGCAGGAGAACAGGGTAAGGAGTGACACCCAGCTCTGACACACAGGCAGAACTGAAGTCCCACCAGTTCTCTCTGGCTATCCTTTTCCATCGCTCTAGAAAAGGAGCTGACCATGCAGATCCCCCCATCTATAGAGCAAGACACCTTGTCCACAAAGCAGCCTCTCCCTTCACCATCTCACCCCCAAAGCCCCTTAATCAGGCGATCCAGCATTCAGTTGAATTTGCTTGGACAAGTTTTTCTCCCTCTCTAGATAAGGTCCCTGTCTGCAGCAGGAACAGTTCATTCTCAGCTCCTTGTTTTGGCTGAGTGGAGCAGTAGGAAACCACGCAAACAATTCACACAAGAGAAACTTGTTCAGGGGAGGAAATGGCCCCAGCAGCAATAGAAAAGAGAGCAAAGGAGGAGGAAAACAGCAGGGGAATTCCGCGCTTACTCTGCTCTCCTGTTCCAGCCCTGTAACCTGCACTGCTAACCGCTTCCTCAGCCACCAGCATGAACCTCTGCCAGAGAGCCAAGCAAGCACAGCTCGATCCTGCCCTGCAGCCCTGAACCAACCCAGCCTGGCTCCCTTCCTTCCTCCCCACATAGCAGTGTAATGCTACCCTGCTCCATAAAGCAATTCCAGCTGCCCTCTGGCAGCTCCAAGGGAGCAGTGGATCTCAGCTGCCTTATCCCATGTTCTGTGTTCCTGCCCTGCAGGTTTTGTCCCCCCTTCCTCGGGAAGGGCACAGCTTGAATATGAGTGGAGGCGGGGGTTGGGATGGGAGTGGAGGGAGGTTGTGGCTAGCGGGATGCAAAGCCCTTTTTGCCATGTTGGGTTCAGCATTCCAGCCTGGGCAGTAGCTGCTTCTGGGGCCAGAATGAGGGGTGGGAACTGAGAGGTGAGCAGAGGAGACAGCCTGACCTTTCCTGGGGTGCTCTGCAGAGGGTCTGGTCTGAGTGCTTAAGGATGAGGGGAGCTGGAGGCTGATTGGCAGGAAGGCATTGCAGGACAGCTGTGGGTGCCTCATTTTTCAGTGAGGTGAGGACGAGAGGGTACCTTGACCTTACAGCCTCTAGATTCTGCACCCACACATGTGAGAACTTTGCTCCATTTCTGAGCAGATGGTGGGTCTGTGATTGCAGAAGCACTGAACATCAGAAGCATGTGGGCTGTTCCCTGCAAAACAACGGGCCTGTCCTGTACTATCTATGCACAGATGGGTCAAGCCAGAAAACAGGCCAGCCCACCCAAGCAGGGGCCAGTCACCATCAGAGAAGCATGATGAACAATTTCAGTAAAAGCAGCAAACATCCCAAAAAGTCCATTGACTGTGGACAGTCCATTCCAAACAGAACAAACTCACACCTGACTCCTTCGGAGGCAAATACATTCTACAGTTTCTGTACACAAAGAGATATCTTGAGGTCAGAAGAGACTCTTACAAGACTAAAGTGCCTGGACTTTGCCAGAGCCTGTACAACACACCCTAGCAATCATTTACAACCCCACAGGTATCCTCACCGTCTCAGGATTTTCTTTTAATGAGACACGAGCCGTGGGTCTAAGATACCTCAGGGCCCCCCTTCAGCTCTGGATCTGCCCCAGTCAGAGGGGCTTCCCAGCTCTGTGACACAGATCATCCCACGCAGCTCATTGAGAGGCATGCAGTAACCACCCTCACAGCTCAGATCCCACAACTTCTTCCTACACAGTCACGTCTGACTCCTCATTTTTTCACATTATACTAAAAAAAAACCAAACCCAAGCCAATAAATAATTTTTTTTGGTGTTAAATTAGCCGAGCTCAACCCTTTCCCAGCAGCAGTCAAGCTTGCCTGCAAAGTGCAAGGACCTGAAGCCCTCCACACCTTGGCTGATCTGTTACAGCCAGGCTTCTGCATCCCAGGACACGGAAATTTCCAGCCATTCTTTCCTTTCCTCTGTGCTGAAGTTCCCTGTGTTTGTTCCCAACTCCAGGGCAAACCTAGACAGGCGGAAAGTTTGAAGAAACTTCCTCCAAGCCAGGCTGAAGTCATCCAAACAAGAAAAAAAACCTCGTGCATGCACAATCTCAGAAGGCTGCCAGGACTTACCCACTTTACGCCAAGACTGTATGTGTGTGACCCCTGCAGCAGCCAGCAGCTTCTGGGGCATTCCAAAGCAACTTGTGCAGAGCTGGCTGGCCTTGCTTAGAGGGACACCAAGCTCTCCTGTTTACCAAACTTCTGAGCACACACAGAGGAAGAACTGTGAGTTCAGGGACAGGGAGCTAAACACAGGAAAATCCCCCTCCTGGCAGACCCGTGTTAGGACTCACTTTCTCTAATGCCCCACAATTGGCAGCATGTTAGGGAATAACTTGGGATGGACTTGAATCCTGGCAATCAAGCAAGGTTTCTGAAGACCCACCGGTAAAACCAAGAGCATCCCCACTTCCCATTACCTATGGCCATCCCACTGCTGGGCAGCTGGCAACAGCCCAGCAACGCAGGGGGGGCTCCCAACCTGACCAGCAACAAGGTGTGCTCTCTGCATCAGACTTCTTTAATCCTTCTCCTAAACTGAGTCTCTCCAGTCCTCTGCTTCTTTTTCCTTCTTTCCCTTTCTTTTATCTTTGCTGTCACACTCTGAGCACTCCCCCAGGTACACAGGGCACAGGGGCTCAGCACAACACCCTTGTATAGCAGGGCAAGCAGTGAGAAAGCAGCCACACTGGAGCAGACAGCCTGAACGGGGACAACCCCTATTCCCCTGCTGAGGGAAGTTCTCCAGCCCAGGACTACATGACTAGAGAGGGCTACGATTGGCACATGCCAATGAATGGTTAGAAGTGGCTCTTGGCCCCTTCAAGATGAGCCTTCATGCTCAGTGACAACCCATGCAGGCAAGGGAGGCCCCTTCACTACCATCATGTGAAGAGTTCAGAACACCAGCTCCCATGGGCCCTGATTTTACTCGACTAACTGTACCCAAGCCCTTGTTAAGGCATTTCAGCCCACGAGTCACTGGCACGTGATTTCTTATCAGCAGATGGGGCACCACTTGTCTCTGGTGGAAGGAGGAAGTCAGGCTTCCTCTGTTCCCCTCCCTCCCTGAAACACACACCCAACCAAAACCCCACAGTCCCATTTTCCATCTGAAGGAGGCCTAGGTCTTCCTTCTGTGATTGTGCTGGGGTCCCTCGACCTTCACCCCCTGCAGAGGCGCTGCACTGCTTTGCATACAGAGCCCCCTGCAGAAGACAGTCACTCTCCTGCAGAGGTGCAGCCTGCAGCCTTTCCATCACCATGGCATCAGGTGCAATGGCAGAAAGTGGTGTGTGGCCCAAGGACCAGCATGGGCAGAAATGAAAACACATTTTTAAGATAGACTATATAGTCTTAGAGAGAGGAAACTCTGCTTAACTTCACACACTGAAGAATCAGCTGTGCCTCTCCAGAGCTGGCAGAGACTGACATCAGCCCCAGGAAACGGAGAGGTTTTCTCTTGTGCTGGAACACAGGAAAATCAGGTGATCCCTTCACATCCTATTTCACCTGGAAGGAGCTGGTCCCACACCCATCCTTTTTCCAGAATGTTGGAATTGTGCATCTGCCAGGTGAGGCTGGGAAGGACGGGGTTTCCTCAGTGAATCCTCACAAAGGCTGAGCTGGTCTGGAGGCTGGGGCACAACAATAAACCTGCCTGTAATCTGCTCAGAGGCAGACAGTCCTACAGCTGGAAAGCCCCTCTCTTCACTTCCACAAAGGGCAGTCCCATCAGGACCCAAGTCTGCAGAACAGGAGCTTGTTTACATGGAAGAGACAGATGTTTTGGGTCACAAGGTGTTTTGTTTTAGGGCAAATTTGGGAGGAAACATTTGAATGGGGGTTCCTTTGGAAAGCAAAACTTAAATGGCTCCTCTTCCTAGTCGGTCTGGGAAAGAACTTTCTTGGAGAGAAGTGGAAAAAACTATTTATTTAATAAACAAACTGCCCACAAGCATAAGGAATGAATAATATGAAAGAATAAAACCTTTCACTGGTTCGAAGAGAGAGAGAGATGGCAAACTGAGAGAAGTTTTTGCCGTGAGCCAGCTCAGTTTTCTCAGTCTCCTATCAGTCTCAGTCTCTTTTGGTGCTGGAAAATGCCTAGGTCCAGGCCCGGTGGGCCACAGGTGCAGCTTCTGGTGCTTTTCTGGGTTTTTTAGTCTAGAGCAGATTTAACAGTCTTAAGAAAAAAAAAAGGGGGAAAGGAAAAAAAAACCAGTCCAGGAAGCTTTTTTGCCTTAGCTAGCTAGACTAACTAAAAAGGAAAAAAACTCTCTTGCCACTGTCTATGCATCCGACAAACACCTAAGGACAGTTCTAAGAGACATTAGGAATTCAAGGAACAACATGGCTACTGACTACTTTATCTTCACACAAAGTACAACAAAAGATGGATGCTTGGAGGACACCATTTGAGCTTGAGGGGATGGGGTTTGTTCTCTACCTGCCCACATGATAGGCAGGATACAGATCACTGCCCAAAGTGCACCCACCACCTTCCACTTGCCACCCCACTCCTCATGCTTGACTTCTCCTGCCCTCACAGCTGAGCCACACTCTCTTGGGAACTAATGTGCCTGATCACTGTGGCTCTGACTTCCCTGAGGCAGAGGAAAGGAGCAAGGGAGGAGATGGCTCTGACTTCCCTGAGGTACAGGCACTGCCAGTGGCACTAGGGTCCCATGGAGAGGATGACGTTTGGACAAATAATTCTTGGAAGACAGTACCCACGCATTTCACTGGCCATCACACCCCCAACCTTCCTGTTAGCCAATTTCCTTCCTGTCAAAGTGAGACTCCTTCTAACTTTGGGCACAGGGAGAGACAGTTTTAGCCACATTGCTTCATCATGCCTGCTCTGACACTCCTGTCCTGCGCAGGCAGGCAGGGAGGTATCCAAGGAGGATCCTGCTGACACTCCAACCACCCAAGCATGTGCTCTTCACCTCTGCCTACACCTCCTGTTCTTACCTCACAGGTGCCAGGCTGCCAAACACAGGCACACCTTGAGATGGCACAGGTGGGTGAGCCTGAGGGAGCTATGGACAGTGAAGATTTTTGTCAGATATAGAGCCAAGACTTGCCAGCTCCCTTTGTGCAAGCCCAGTGCTCCTCTCAGCTCAGTATCACCCAGGGCATCTGGGGAAACAGGAACTACTTAGCCAAAACCCGTGAACTTTTTGTATTTTCAAAATTACAATTACAGGAAAGTGTAGTTGCCCAAGTCTTCTGAAATATAATGATAGTATGATTTTAATTCTCTGCCTGGAGCTGTTTTGTGGCAGACATTTAAAAAAAGGCACACAAGGAAATGTGCTGCTGACAGAGATGAAAAGAAGAAAAGATGGGCTTGTCTGGCTGGATGAAAGGGATGTAGCCTGTGGCCATCTGATCCCTTCTCTCTGGGGACCTTGTGTCACTGGATGAGCAATTGCACCATGGACTTCAGCATTACTATCAGCCCTGACTTGTTTTCACATACAAAACCGGTGGCAGTTCAATGAGTTGCTGGGTGCTCACAGTTCCCATTTGCATTGACCTGAGTGGTGGATGTTCAGCACTTCTAAATATAAATGCCACCTACCTCTGCCGCAGGGTCAGGAGGAGAGACAAGAATAGCGGAGGCAGAAATCCACAGCCTCACCACTCTAACCACAAGAATAGTTTCTTTCCCAGCAGTGGGAGTAGATCCCAGGAAAGCCTGTCTCCTGCGTGGACATGGTGAACCCAGAGCTGTACAACCAGCAGAGCTATCACTCCCTCCCTTACTCTTTACAGATTTCCTGTTCTGAAATGCACTGTGAGTGAGAGAAAACAGAAGAGCAAAGGCAACCGTTTGGGGAGCTCTCTAAGAGCCTCTCCTGCCTACAGTAACCAAGGCACCACTGATTAATGTTTTCCTAGTTAATGAGATGTTTGCGTTAGGTCTCTCCAAGCAAGTCTGACAAGCAAAGAGCTTTAACCACCAAACAAGACAGCCTCAAGCACTAAAAGCATCTCCAAGCAGCTGCATCTATGGGGCTCACTAATAAAACAGTAAGTGAGGAGCCCTGAGCACACCATGATCGACAAACCTGGGGGGAAGCGTCACTTCCACAGCTCTGATTAAAAGACACTTGACTCTCTCCATGCGCACTTTGGCTCTAGCGTTACAGCTGGGAAAACTGGCAAAGCTCCTCCCTTCTGAAGAGCCACAGAATCAGCCTGCAGATAGGACAGACTAGAAAGCCACTCTGGGGAGTGTGGGAGGCTGGGCTTAGTCTAACTTTGCTTGCCGTGAGACTTCCAGCCAATCCTCAGAACAGATCCCACAGTCAGCATTAATGAACTAATTAGCAGATGCACAGACTCCTTCCTATCAGGGAAGTAAACACTCGGGCTGTCTCTCAGCTCATCATCAGCTTCAATCCAGATGTGCTCTGCCAGGCAAGGACAGAGCTTTCTTGCTGCTCTTGCTACTGAAGGCATTTGCTTGATCACGTCAGTGCCTCTAAGTTTCTCTTCCTCTTGCACCATTACTCAGTATTAAACTCTAGCCTGGTTTTGGGGCAACGCTTTGCCGTCAGCTGTAAGAATGCTTCGCTCATGCTCTGTGTGTACACTCATAATGAAAACCTTCCATCAAGGGAATGTACAACAGGAAAAAAATGCTGTGATTAGCTGAAGGTAATTACCAGAAGCCAAACCAAATAACTCTGGGGTGATGCCTCTGCCTTTGAGAGGGCATTAGGGTTGTGGAAAGCCCCCCTCATTAAGACAAGCACTTGTCTCCATCACAGAAGCTCGGGAGGGCAACCCCGCATTGGGATGTGCGTTACAACTCTGCCAAAAGCCACGGCTCTGTGGGCAGGTTGGCAAAGCAAGGCTATTCCCACCCGAGAACAAAGAGTTCTTGGGTTGCTCGGTTGAGCAGCATCTAACACAGCCATGGCAAGGTCTTGCCCTGCACGGCCAATCGTGTTTCAGGACTTGCTTGTGTGCCATCTCACGCAGCCAAGCCCTTCCCACTGTGGAGGAAACGTTGCATTCTCTGGGGAAGAGACAGTAGGGGGGGATTGATTTACTCCCCCCTTTCTTCTAGCTGCTAGCAGCCCCATGGCGAGCGGAAGCTGGCTTCCTATGGTGCCTCCATTCTGTGCCATGTAGCCTGGGGTGCATCTCTCTCTGCTCACTCCCCTGGGCCTGGCTCAGGTACCTCTCAGGCGGGTGAGCGGGGGTCATCCAGCCAAACTTGGATGCCAAGCATCCACGGGCACCGAGGCAAGGCGGAAGGCTCTCAGAACAAGGGCCCGGGGAGTCCTAAACAACACGGCTGAACGGATGCTCCTCGGGAGAGGGCTGGGGACCACGGCAAACACAGCCTGGCTTATCTCTAGGCACCGGCGCCCCGCTGCAAGGGGAGCAGCCCGGGGCTGGGGGGACAATCACCCGCAGCTCCCCGGGGGTCACTCACGTGTCTCCGTCCTCCGACAGGTAGGTGAGGGCCTCCAGCTGCTGCCGGCTGAGCCCCTCGGGCCGGGGCGGCGGCTCTTCGGGGCTGGCCCCCGGAGCCCCCGGCAGCCCGGGCAGCGCCTCGGGCAGGGCGCCGGAGCCGTAGGTGGAATCCAGCCGCTCCTCGGCGGCGGCGGCCTCGGCGAGGGTCTCCTCGAGGGCCTCGGGGGCGGCAGGGGGGCCCTCGGGCGCGGCGGGGGTCTCCTTGCCGCCCGGCAGCGAGCGCAGCGACTCGATGCCCGAGTCGCACTGCCCGTCCTCGCCCTCCCAGCCCGCCGCTTCCTTGCGGCACTCGCCGCCCGCCGCCCGCGACATGGCTCAGCGCCCGCCGTCCGCCCGCCCCGGCCCGGGTCCCGCACCCGGCCCCGCTGCCGGGGGGCTCATGGCCGGAAAGCCACCGAGCGGCGGCCGGCGCACAGTCTAAGGCGCCACGACTCCGCCTCCGCCACCTCCTCCTCCTGCCCCTGCCCGCACTGACTCAGCCGCGCCCGGCCCGCCTGCCCGGGATTCCCCCGCCGCCGCCCCGCCCCGGCACTACCAGGGCTGCCTCTGCCCGCCCTCTCTGTCGGGGGCAGCGCCGAAGCGCCCAGGGGAGGGAAGTTACGGTGGCCACGGCGGCGTGGGCGAGGGCCGGCACCCGGGGTGCTCAGAGGGGGGGGAGGTGGCAACGCTGCACTTCCCCAGGCCCGGTAGGGCATGCCAATGCGTCCTGGGCCTGCCTCCTGCCCTGCCCGGTTGGTTTGGGTTCTTTAAATAGCAGGCAGGTCTGCCAGGGGAGGGAAAGGGATCTTGCCCAACCAGGCGGTGTGTGGGTGAGGATGCTGTGGCGTGTGCAGGTGCTGACTGAAGACACAGGCTCTGTGGGAAGCAATATGGTGGATGCCGCTTTAGCAGAGGTGCAAACAAGGCGTTTGCTTTTCCCGTGAGCGTACATTAAACTGTTCCACTCACTAAGACACCTTCTCATCGGTTCTGCCTTTACAGGAAAAGCCAGGAGGTCACTGTAGCTGGCTGCACAGGCGCCTTGGTCCAGCTGCTTCCCACCACCTTTGTGTGTTGCAAATAGAAATCCTTTCAAAGCCCAGACAGGGCTCACACAAGAGCAGCCAAGACACAGAGATCAAAGCTGAAGATGGAAGGTTGAATGAACACCCAGTTCACTGTCTGTGAATGATTGACCAGACTGCATTTCAGTGCTCTCCTCCCAATGCCAAAACTCCTACGGATATGCACAGATGTCATGTAATTACCTTCCAGTGTCCCAAGCAGTAGGCTTTCCTCAAAAGACAAACTAGATAGCTCTGAACACAGCTGACACTAAAATCAGTTTCACTTTTTGCTTTTTTTGCTTGAGATGACTTTCTGTCTCTGCAGGATGCCCATTCTTCCAGTTCATCTGAGCAGGAGGGGAACAATCTCCTGCAAAGGAAGCTTACCTGGAAAGAGCTTGGTGTTGGATACTGGATGGACTCACAGGAACCACATGCAGAGCGACAAATGCTTCTATATCCCACACTGCAGCTGTTGCTTTGGGTTTGTAGGAAGAAAGGTTTGGGAGTGTGACAGCAGCAGCAGGGAGACAGATAAGTCTCTTTCAGCATCAATGACTTCCAGTCACAAGTTTTCCTCCCATGCTCAAGATGTATTTCAGTGTCTCCATTTGTGTCTATGGCACTGTGTCACTGCAAGATTACAATTACTAAGGGAAAGGAGCTTCTCCCACGTCTGTCAGCTCTGTCCAGTGCAGTATGGGGATCTGGGCCATACATCCATGTCACTCCCTCTCACACTCTGGTGGTGGCTGCATTCTAGCTCCACCTGTAGCTGTTGTTCCTGATCCCCACACAGAATTTCAATTCTTTCATCTTTCCATACCCAATTACTACTAGGTTATCCATCAATTGCCTTCCTAAATGCTTTTGCCGTTTTCTCTAGTAACATACTAGATGCAGCTCTATCGTGGAATGGTTCCTTGTACACTTTCCTATGGATAAAATGGTCAAATAAACACAAACTTGTGTGATGATACACAAAGATTTGATTTTTCTGTGAACTCGTTTCAGCTTATCTTTGCATCAAGCCTCAGTCACACCTTGATTTATTGCGATGTGCTGTTCCAGTTGGGAAATAGGTATGGATCCTGATTCCAGGACTAGGACAGAACAGGAACTGTCTAGCACTGTCCAGGAACAGTTCAGCCAAAGCACAGAACCTGGAGCAGCAAGCCCTGGACCAGCTCTAGCAAAGAGGCAATTGAAGACCCACCACGGGGGACTCTGTAGTCCAGTCCATTGCAAGCTGTCTACACCTCTGGCTATCAAGTGGCCCCTGGAAGTGGCCTTCCTTTGCTGCTGGTGTGAATTTAGTTGGAGTTTGTGATCTTGCAGCTTCCTTAAGGTGAGCCTTGAACTCTTTTGAGTTGGCTAGTGCTGTGCCAGGGATGTGTTGTTGTGGTCTGCTGCAGCTGAGTGGGGAGACCAGGCACACCCCATTAACATCAGCTATGCCTCCCAGGCATCCATGACCAGCCACTCTCTGCTCTGACCTTTCAACTACACCCACTAACACTTAGCTCAGGCACCATCTCCTGCCACCCCTCTTCTGACTGGGTGTGCTTCTATTAACCTTTCAGACAATTTTACTGGAAAGTCTGAAAGGGGAACTTGGCCACTTTGCCCCATTTTTTGCCTTCTGTTATTCATTCTGCAAGGCTTGGTCTCCCTTTTATGCTGTCTTCCTAACAGAGAACTTTTCTGCCTGGCTGTGCAAGTTTTGGACTTCCATTATTTTCAGAGGCTTTAAATACAGAGAGATATACATATGCACAAATATCTATATATAATGTATTGAAGACAATGGTAGAGGGATTAAAAATAATTAAATATAATATGAGGCAAATCTTGATGTTCTGATTTAGTTTTGAAGGTTTTAAAAACGAAGCTCTGATTCTTGGCTCGCTCCAGTCCCCTTTAATATGTGTCACTTAAAATGGTTAAAACTGCAGGGAAAATCTAAAGAGGGAGGGATCTATTCCCACTAGAGGTCAGTGTCAGCACACACTGTTCAAGGCACCAGCGCTCTCCCATCCCACTGTGCTGCGAGGAGCATCAGGTCAGAGCATGGGCATGGGAAAGAATCCCTAGGCTACCCAGACCCCCGGCAATTGTCCCTGATAATGTCCTGTCCCCAAGCACAGCCCTCTGATTGACTAAATGGAACGAAGGCCTGGCCTGGCACCTGCATCTTCTCTGTTCCTTGAGCTGTTAACTGGATAAAATAAGTGAAATGCAGCTGAGATTGAGAAAGGGAAATTATACCCAGTCTGTGTCTGGTTTGAAAAAAAAATAATGCTCCTTTAATTACCAGCTGTAGTCCTGTCATTTATAAGCAACACGGGTTACCTGAAATTGCGATAAGCAGTTATTGCCACAATAATTCACACCAGGCAACATGACTGGTGCTACCTTCCCCCACCCTGCAGACTGTCCCCTGCACAGCTTTCATCCCACATGAGCACTGAGCTGCCTCGTTTCCTGGAGATGCAGCCCTTTTCGTTCATCCCCGGATTTAGAAATGCTGAGTCCATAAGAAAAGTGCTAGATCCCCATTTGAGGAAGCTCCTTCTGTATTCTCCCCGCCAGTGATGTTGCTGGGCACCCCAAGCAACAACCTGGACCTCTGGAGCTCCAGCTCCAGCTAAAAGAGCTGGGCATTGAAGGGAAGAAGAAACCCTGGAAGAGTGATGAAAGTTGCAGGAAAGACAACAAACTCTCTGCTCTGACTGTGATCCCGTATATCTGACAGCGAATCAGCTCTGTAGTGCACCAAACTGGGTCACTTCATTTTCTGCCCCAATAAAGGAAAGGAGGAACATGACTTTTCAAGATTTGATGCCCAGAAGCAAAGCCAAGCTTTCCAACAGAGCAATGCAAGGCAGGTCCTCCTCGGATTTTCAGGGGTAGGCAGCCTAGAAAGCACTGGCTGTCCTCTCCTGGTAAGTCTGGCTGAAGTCACAGGGTCACTTTGAATCTCTCCAGGGATGCTGCTCTGGGCGTCTGCTTGCCTTTTCAATAAGGGATTATTTCCAGCCAGAATTCTTCTCCTTGTAGTCTGTGTTGGATGCCTCTCGTACTTCCATTGTGCACTCCTGTAATGTATGGGAGCCATCATGCCATTGTGGTGACACAACCCAGAGCAGATCAGGTTGGTCTGCATTGGGGGGTGGTCAGCAAGTTGCCCAGCTAACGCCCTTCCTGAGAAGATTCCCACTGTTGCTCAGAGTCCCACAGTGAACAGGGAAGTTTCTACCTCCTTCTGTCGTTCACTGTGTGTATGTGTGTGTATGATGTGTAGGAAGTTGGAGAAGAGGATTAGTTAATTCCTTGAATGGGGATCACACCTAACTCATTCCACTGTCAGCCATGGCATTCACTTACACAAACACAAAATGATCGGTATAAAGCTGCACTAAAAATCCTTGACCTTACAAAGTGAATGAAAAAAAACCCCTAGATATTTTAATAAAACTTCATTCTAAATTATATCCGTCTTCTGTCATTCCTGTCAAGCTGGTGGCTGCAGCAGCAATGCTCTCTGCTTGTATCTGGGCAAATGCATGGCTGATAGGCCTTGCAATGTATTTATGTGTGTGTGTGCTCAGAGCTCTCTCAAAGGAGATGGCAGATGTGATTATGAATGGGGAGGGAGTGGCAGATGGTCTTGGAGAACTGATAATAAAACCATGCTTAAATAGATGGTGAAACTGTGCCCTAGGTGAGAAATGTTGTCACCTGGGGCTCTCTTTATAGCTAGTGATGAGACAGACTCACTTCAGAGGATGGCTCTGATAACCTCTGTCTGGCCACAATACTATAATGAAGAACGCTCCTCCCTCCCCATGGAATAGCTGTGGAAGACAGTGCTCCATTGCTGGGCTATCATTTATTCATGACTCTCTAAGTACAGTTCATCTGGCAGACACTACCCAAGACAAAACAAAAACTTCAACCCAACCAAGCATCCCTCAGCTCACCTTGCCAGAGAGACCAGGACAGATGCTGCCATTACTGCTCCTGGGCTTCAGCATGCCACATGGAACGGGATGGCTGGTAGAAGGGTTAACTTTCATTTTTGAGTTGATTCTGCTTGAGCTGCTTTCTGCGTCACCTCAGCCCCTCATGGCAGCCTTGCACCCCCACTAGCCCAGCCCTTGTCTCCTAGCAGTGCTCCAAGTGGCTAGGTATTACTCATGCAAGCTCAGCTCTGCTCTCAGGAGAGTTAAACCTCCCGGCTGCCAGACTGAATTAGGGCTTGTGTCTCTCCACACTCGCATCAGAGTGAGTTGGGAACAGGCCTGGTGGAGCCACACTACTGAAAACAAGTGAGGAGTCCAGGCAGGGGCTGGGAGAGAGGCGTGAGCAGGGAGGGGAGGTGGGGGGTGAGTGAGCTGTTTGAAATATTCTGGTACTGAGAAGGAGCAGGTGGCCATCCCATTGGACAGAGCAGTTCTGACACCACGAAAAAGTGATGACCGAGTCTGTGTTGCCCAGGCGATGGGGCACACAGAGAGTAGGATTGCAGCCATTCCCCAGGACCTTGGCCACACTGACAGACCTGGCCTATACAATGACCCCTAAGCATGCAGTGGGCTTTAGCCCCTTCCCTAGAACAGTGACTTCCCTGTCTGCCAGCTCCATGGGGAGAGCTTGGTGGGGCAGGGAGGCTTCTCCAGATCAGGGTATGTCAACTCCAACCCTTCAATGTGGGGAAGGCAAACTGCAACAGAAACCATTTTCAGCTTTTAGAGAGGTCACTCCTGGGATCATAACTAGAGATAGACTAAATTCTCTGAGCCATTGATTTCCATGGTTTATTCCTTTCTGGTGGTGATGGGCCAAAATTTTAAGTGAGAACAAAGGATTTAGCAAGGGAGGATTTGGCTCAGTTTCCAGGCACTTGGGGCGGTTGCCGCTGCTCTGGAGTTATATCGGACAAAATGTCCTGAGGACTGTCAAACAGCATCTGGGCAGTGCTGAATCCGCTTTTCATTTCTGGGGGGGATGTGAGGGAGGGCCCTGGGTATCCTGCTGGGCTACTGCAGAGAGGAAAGTGATTTAACCTGACCCAGAAACCTCTGTGGAGCCTCACAAAAGCTGTGATGATGACAAAACAGACTCTCATGAGGCTGGATGGAAAACAAACAAACTGTATACAGGCAGCCTGTTGGAAAAGAAAGGATCAGAGCAGGGATCAAAGACTTTTCAATGACAGCAATTCTATTCAGTGAAATATGCCCCAGAGCAGTAGCTACAAACCCACCTACTTTGTGAGGTTTAAGATTTTGAGTGTTTGGGGACTGCAGTAGTGTACCCCTCTTAGTGTTGATAAACAGAAATGAGTTCCTCAGTCACCAGTTAATGACCCCCGGGGGTTTCCTTCCCACAATATAAAATGGTACACCTGGATCTCCTCCCAGCAGACATGACACCTGAATGTAGAAGACAAAAACATAACTAATGGCACATATTTCCTTGAGGACAACACTTACAGAGGTAGATGGCACCCAGACAGTCAACACCACTGACCAGCAGTGACAAAGGGATGTTGTGTAACTGGAGCAGGAGGCGCGTTCTTTCCCTCACATTCCCCTTGTTGCATTAATAAAGAGCAATTTAATTGGAGTGACACATTCTGGAAGGCTCAGGCAGCCAGCACAAAGTATCCTTGAAATTTCTAAATTGGATAGGCAATAATTTCTGAGCATAGAAAATCCTGCATCCTAACATGAGGGGATTCTCTGCCACACATCTTCTTAAGAGACAAAAAGCAGCACACCGCTAGGAATCATTGATTGCTTTGGAACAAAAGGGTGAGTTTTGGTCACACTTGGTCTATTGGAAAAAACAAGGCTAAACACAATTATGTGTGTGTGTGTGTGTATATATATATATATATACACACACTATATACACGATGCTGTAAAATCCATTTTTATATTTAGGCTACAAATACCAGCACAGGGATAGGTTATGTGTGGCCATCTGGTTTAAAATGCAGCCTCCGTCAAAATTTTCTCTAGAAATTGAACGCAAATTTGCTGCATGGGTAAGAGCTAACAACATATTTAAGCAGGAGCTAAAAGGCTATCTTCTGTAACTACCAGAGACAGAAGAGTGAGACCTTTTGCGGTTTGATGCATTATGGAAAGTGAACAAATCCTGCTCATGTGATGTCATCCTTTATGCTTGCTTGGAACAGATATGAATGTCTCTGCAGGGTGGCAGATACAGGGTTTCTGGAGAACAAATCTATTGGTAAGGGCACCACCTCTACTTCAGTTGCTGTGTCTTCTTAAAAGCCTCCCTGCTTCTTTCGACCATTTTGTCACATCGAAAAGGCCTCCATCCTGGAAATATCCCACTCTCCAACATGATTGTCCAGTAGGGCATCCTGAAACCTACAGGAATAACTGGAGGGAAATCTCACATATTTTTGTCTCTTGCCCCCAAGAGAAGGAGGATTGAGCGGATCAGGCAGCGTGTTGTAATTAGAACTTCTGGGTTTTCCCTCTGATGATAACACAGAACACAATCTTGGATGCTGTCCATCCTGCTTATTTTCCAAAAGGCCTAAGCATCATATAGTCTTATTTTTCCCATTCCTAGGAGTTCTGTGCCCTTTGTTACACAGTATCAGCCATGCCTTTGTGTTCCTGCCTGAGGGTCGAAATCTGCCACGTGTCTGTTTTCCTCAAAAAAGTGGCTGAGAACTTATACAACTTCAGTCAGACAAAGCAGGGCACAGAACCTCTTTTGTGCCATCTCATCTCAAAAATAGCACAGCTGGTGATGTGCTTGACAATGTTGTCTCCAAGATATGCTGCCAAGACCAGTATCAAAGATGCCTGACACAAAAAACTCCACCTCTGGGTCACCAGTAGCCACCAGACTCCACCAGTAGAGGATAAATTACATTGTGGGTAGCTCCATAAGGGTGGCAGCAGCCTGCTTCCCAAGGGAAGTCCTGGTGGAGAAAAAGCCCAGAATGCGCACATCAGAGAAAGCTCCTTGAGTCTGTGGACGTGCTGCAAAACTCCTTGCCACAGAATGCATGGAGCATCTACAAGTCCAAAATCAAAACATGTTCAAAAGTGAATGGACAAATTCCTTGGAGAAAAAGACATCATGGGCTATTAAATGCAAAGACATAAACTCGTACCACCTTTCCCTCCTCTTCACCCTTCTGCTTTGCTCTTTTTGTGTGATATTCACATATTTGAGATAAAACCAGTGCTGTTCCTGGAGGGTGATCATCCCTCAGGCACCTTTTGGTCTAGCTGAGGTCACATCCTATAAAAAGCAGAAATGCATATAGGAATGCAAATTATTTACAACTGTCTATTAGTGTGCGTGGAATAACATTCAGTGCTGCTACAGGAATTGTGGTAGCTCTGGGTTTGTGCCTCTTTGTCTTGCTCTGCCATGACACACATGCATGGGTGAGTTCTCCTCGGAGGCATGGGATCCATCACGTGAGGGTGGGTCTGAAACCTTCAAGAGCCAAAGTCTGCCGGGATGATTGGGCAGGGGGTGTCTGAGCAGTAGGCAGTGAAATTCCAAGCAGGCTGCTCCTGCTTGCTGCTGTTCCCATGGAAACAGGGGAAAGGCGAGAGGAAACACATCCCCAGCCTCTTTTGAAGATGAGCTCCTTCAGCAGCACCCCCGGCCATCACATCCATTCCCATAAGAAGCAGGGGTTGGCAATTCCCCTCGGATGCATCTCCTTGAGTGAGACCATCAGGCCTACACACTGTTCCTTCCTCATCCCAGGCAACAGTGAACAAGGCATGCCAATCATCCCATCACCAAGGCTGAGCCTCAGAGCTCAGAAAAAGAGAAGTTTCCAGCAAATTCTCCAGCTTATGCTTCTCCCCAGTTTGGATCTGAGGAAGCACCTGCAGAGACACCTGATTTCCTGACTACCAAGGAAGCTGGGCTGTACCTGCAGTATCCAGACATTGGCAAGTACAGACCCCTGCCAAACTCTGTGTCTGTCCCCTCTGTGAGTTTAGATTGAGGGTCTGAAGAGACTTTTCCACTCATCCCTGTAACCAAGCAGGTTAGTTCTGTGGAGAAATAAACTGTAGTTGGCTCTGCAATAGCTAGCTGAGAACCTTTGGGCCCGGTGCAGGTCACAGCAGGGAAGATCCTGCCCAACCTAAGGTTTTCCAGGAGTGCCATTCCAGGAAGGAAGCATCAGCACCGGCGGTCCCCAGTACCCCACTTCCCCCGACCAGCTGGGGTGCCCACAGATCAGAAAAGCAGACGGGGCACATGCAAAGTGCTCCTGGTTCTCCCACTTCATCCCGAGGGAAGGAAAACCCCCGGGATCCCTCACCTCTCCATCAGCTGTCCAGCTGGGACCGAAGCCAGCCTGACGACCCCTCGGCGCGGCTGAGAGCAGGACTATTCCCCGACAGCGCCGGGCGGCAGCTCCACTCCCGGTGGGGTTCGGGAGGGGCGGCGGCACCGGGCTCCCTCCCTCTCTGCTGCCGGCCGGCGCCTCAAGGTCACCCGCCGCTCCGCTCGGGCGGCCGCGGATTCCGCCGTGCCCCCATCCCCATCCCATCCCACCCCATCCCACCTCATCCCCGTGCCGTTCCCCCCGCCTCCGCCGCGGCCCTCCCACCGCGGCTCTGCCCGCCCTCCGCCGCGTGTAGCGGCGCTGCGCTGCGGCGGGGCCGGGGCCGGGGCCGGCGGGCGGCCAGCGCTGCCGCCGAGCCGCGGCTGGGGGCGATGCCGCCGCGCCGCCCGCCCGCCGCGCCGCCCCGCCGCCCGCCCGGCGACCGGCGAGGCAGCGCCCGGCGGCGGGCGGGATAATGCAGCTGCCCGGCCCGCAGGCACCGCCAGCGGGGCGCCCCCGCCGCCATGTCCCCCCCGGCCTCGGCGGCCGCCGCCAGCGAGGGAGGCAGCAGCACGCCGGTGCCTCCGGAGGAGGAGGCGGAGGGGGCCAGAGAGGAGGTGAGGAGAGCGGCCGCCCCCCGGCACGGGGCTGCCCCCTACCACCCTCCCTCCCCGCCCGCTTTGCATGGCTCGTTCATTGACCGCCCCGCCGCGGGCCGGGCCGGGCTTTGCCCGCACAGGTGCGGACCCGCTCGCTGGGAGCCCCTCTCGCCCCGCTCCGGCCCCGGGGATGCGATGAGGGCCGGCGGGGCGGGCGGGGGGTCTGGGGGACGAGGATACCCACCCGTCGGTCCCCGCCGCCGATGGGCTGCCCCGGCGCGCCTCCTCTCCATCGCTCGCCCGTCACCTGGGGATCGCTGCGGAGCCTCCGGGGCTGGAAGGGAAGCATCAGCCAGCGCAGTCCGGAGCGGGGGCCAGGGCTGGAGTGGCTGGGATGGAGGAGGAAGTGAAAAGATCACAAACGAGAAGCGCGGGGCACCGTTTGGGCTTACTGCCGCGGGCAGAGCTTGTTATGCCTGTGAGAAGTGGACATGGAGACCCCCCTCCTAGATGTGCGCTGGTTTCTGGGGGCATCCGGGATGTGGCACAGCTGCCTGGGTCACTGTGAGGAAAGACGCGGTGGGCAGCAGAGTAGAGAGCTTGGGGACATGGCAAAGCCAAGGGCTGTTGCTGGTGACTGCTCCCAGTTAGAGATTGGCTGGGGAAAGTGGAAGGTGCAGACTGGGGCAGGCCAGGTACCAGCACAGCCTTGCCTCCAGGTGTGCTGCAGTCTCCCTCAGCAGATGACTTTTGTGGAGTCCAGGCAGCAGATGTCAGAAAGGGTCAAGAGCGGGGTGCCCTGTGCCTCAGGAGCACCACCAGGAGGCAAGTGTGCCAGCCCTTTTGTCTGCCTCTACAGATCCTGCTTGCAGCTTGGGCTTCCCAAGAAGAGAGAAAGCAACTGCACTGAGTGGTGAGACTCACTTTATGCCATGGGGCTGTTGATGCATGCAGGGCAGCTAGGCAGTGTAGGAAGGGCAGCATTCTCCTGCTGTGGTGGGCTGTCCTGTCTGGTGAGACCACAGCTCAAAGGGCAGCTTGGAGGGGTACTCAGAAGCTGGTGCATCACTTCCCCTCCTGCTCTTGAGCAGCTGCAGTTTGTGAGTGCTGCATAAGCCTGGTATTCTCTGCCTCCTTGGCTTGGGCAGAACATGCATGCCCATGCACGAGTATTCTATATATACAGACTTATATTTAGATATAAATAATTGCAGGAGAGGAATGCTGAAGTTCAAGGACTGGGAAGCTGTACAAATACTATATACTCTGCCCTGTGTCTCCTCTTCCTGCCTGCATTCAACAACTCCTGATGACCTGAGCCCAGCTCTTCAAACAGATCCTGATGAGGGTAGCTAAACTGAGGCACTTTTTTTAGCATGAGGACGTGCTTGTGCCATGCTGCGATGTGGTCTCTGACTGGCGGTGCTTTGGCAGCGTTGGTTCTACTTTCAAGACAGCACAGACTTTCCAGAAGTGCCAGAGCAAGAGCCAGTCTGGGTGAAAGAAGTGTAGCAGGGGCAGTGCCCAGATGAGTTTCCCTCACCTACAGTGCCCCCTGGCTCGCAGGGATTATAAAATTGTCCGGGCTTCAGTTACTCTGTGGTGGCTGCCAACTAGTGTGTCGGTATTATACTCCATGGGAGCAGGCAGAAAGGCTGTAGTCCATGACCTGCTCTCTTTAGGCTAAGGGCATCCTTCTTGTGGCCAGAAGCTGTCACAGACTTGCATGAAGCAGCTGGTGGAGGAGAGGGAAGCTGCAGCCTCTCGTGATGGTGCCATGCTTGCTGGTGTCTCATCGGATGCAATGAGGAGACACTTTAGTGGTGAGCTTGGGTTCATGGACTGACCTAGTGCAATCCTTTTGTCTTCGGAACTATCAGAAGGGGAGAATGATCCTCCTTCCCTCTAGTGCCTATGTAATGCCATACAGGCTGTGCAATGTCCTCAATTCCATCAGAACCAACAGCTGGTGCCAGCATTGCTGAGTGTCCCCGCAGTGTGGCTGAATCCCACATGTCAGGGTCCATTGGCCAGGGTGAGTGGGAAGCCAGGGGAGATGTCTGGAAAATGGGAAACATGCCCTGTCCTGTTTGAAGATGCCTCATCTTGATATCTCAGGTTGCTGTGTCTACGAGCCAGGCAGGGCTTCAGGTGCTTCTCAGCTTGTCCCAGCAAGGCAAGTAGCAAGAGCTACTAGCCAGAGCTGACTGAGCCCTTGTTCCATCTTGGCATCACATGCCTACACCCACACTTAGTGGTGGTGAACTGAATTTCACTCATCAATGCATGCTTGGAGGGTAGGAGATGCCAAGGGACAAGCTCTTCAGCCTGGGAACAAGCAAAAACCTGTCCTTGTCTTGCTGCTCAACTGGGATCTCATGGAAGGAGCCAGTCCTCCTCCAAGTTGCCATGTAAAATGGAGACCTTGGTACCACTGCAGGAGCTGACTTCTGGCAGGATTCCTTGGCTTGTTGGTGCTCAGCCTCCCTCTGTCCTCTGCAGTTGGCAACACTGCCAGCCTGGGACTGAGCCACCTCTTTCTTGTAGGCAGGTAGTTCCTGAACCTGGGCTGTAGGTATGGGATGTGTGATGTGGGTATTTGCTGGGACCATCCTGGCCAGGAGTTGCCAGTGTTTGTCCAGAGCCTTGGAAGACAGTGGTAATTCCTAGAAATGACTGGATCCTCCCTACCTTCCTTTTTCTGGGGATTTGAGATCAAAGGGATCAGGGCTTATTCATTTCTCGAATGATGTAAGTGAATCCTGGGGAAGAGCCATGGAAACTAATGCTCAGGAGTCCCTCTGGAATCCCCTGCAAGCTGCTGCCACCACCTGGCACTGGGGAACTACCTGGACCTTCAGACTGCTGCTCTGGGGCTTTTTTGGATTGTTTTTTTTTCAACCCTCTAGAGAGCTGTCTCTAGGACACCTAACCCTCTGAACCCCAGGCTGTCTCAAAAGATGAAGGTTCATTGTTCTGGAGGTGAATCAGAGATTTCACAGAGGTCTCTGCAGGGAGAGGCGGGTGAGAGGCATGGGAGGTAATGGCATGGAAACACTTGTTAAAAAAGGGAACACTGGATGGGACCAGGGCCAGGCTGTTACAAGGAGTAGCTTGAAGAACTTGAAGGGTTTTAGTATTCAAAGTTGCAGGGTCAAGGTTGCAGGGGTGATTAAGGGATTTTGACCCATGTGCTTGGCCACTGAGTTGCTGGGCATATTTGTCTCCTTGAGGCTGTTTTTTTAGAAGAGGATACCCCAGATCTCAAAGGAGTTTAGTTCAAGCAGTGATGAGGGTCCCCTTTTCTACTGCTTCTACCCTGTGCATTGTGGGGTCTCCTTTTGCTTCATGGCTGGTTGTGAGTCACCCCCTCCATCCCTCCCCATGCATTCCAAGCAGCAACTGCAAGTGTGGGCCTCCATCTCTGTTCACTTCAGGGGCAATGTCAGAGGCCAGTGCCGTGCAGCAGGGAGGGGAGGCCCAAGCAGCAGCCTACCCCTTGCCTTTCCTGAGATGTGTCTCAGTTAGTGCCTGCTAAGGGTTGCCCCATGCATTCTACGAGGTGAGCTGAAGCACAGGGAAGGGAGCTGGTTGGGATCCCACGACAGGTTCGGCTAAGCTGTGGCCAGCCTTGCCCCCTAGCACTGCAGAGTTGTTTCAGTGCACCTGCAATAGCAGATTTGCTTACCACTGTCCAGTGCTGGAGCCTGAGCAGTGAGGGAGGCTCCCAGTGAGGGAGGGAAACCCTGTTTGCAGTGAAGTAGGGCAAGCCTTTTGCCTCATTCCATCAGACTGCAGCGGGCAGATGACGATGGCATTTATATCAGTGCCTGTTCTCCTGCTAGTGACACTGTTCTGAGACAGATTTCTCTTTCCCCAGCTTTTTCATCTGCTTGTTTGCTATGCTGGACTTATACAAGGCTGGTTAAGAGCTCAAGGAGCCAACCTTATTCAGCTGCTTCTGCGGAAGAATCTGTGAAGCTGATTGTTTGCTCCTGTGAGCCCTTTGCAGCCTGGGAGAGGAGCAGGGATGCTGCAGTTCCTACTGGGATTAGGCTCTGCATCTGGCTCCTCCTCTGTCTCTGCTGTGGTTGTATCCCGTCATTGGCACTTGATCAGCTTTCGGAAACCCCAGCAGTGCAGCCGAGGTGTATGTGTTTTACCTCAAAAGCCTAGGACAAAGCTGGGTTGTAAACAGTTTACAGCAGGGGTTAGTGTGACCCCGGAAAAGCGCCGCAGTATCTAAACACTGCGTAGTCCTAGGAGGAGACTAATGCATGGACTAGAGCCCTGCTAACACAGTTCCTGGAACCAAGCCTGGGCTGCATCGTGGTCCCTGCCCTGGGTAGGTAACCGCAGTGGGGCTTGCCTACATCTCTGCAGGGTGACAGCCAGCATCTCCCTTCTCCTGTGACACAGGCAGTGTGGAGTGTGAAGGGCTGGAGAGTGACTCTGAGGTGGAATTTGCTTCTCTGAGACAGACGTGTCCAAAGACCTGTCATTCTGGTGCCCCTTCCCCAGCTGGCAAATGAATGAGCTGGATGCTTTGCTTTATTCCTTGTTCTCCGTTTGCAGATCTGCCTCCTAAACAAGGTGCTGTTTCTCAGCATTCACACCCCACAGACACCCCAGGTTTGGCATGTACCACTCCAAGGGCCCTGTTCAGACCCTCCCCATGCTCCTCCTTTGGCTGAGCAGCTCCTTTAGATCATCACAGTCAGAGCTGCCGCTGCCAGGGAAAGCCTGCAACGCAGAAGGCAGCAGTGAGAGAGGAAGCCTTTAGCTGCCTGGGTAATGGAACAGTATTCCAGCATGGGAGAGCTGTGCTGCAACCAAGCAAAGACAGAGGGGTCCAAGCAGGCTCTTGTGACTGCAGTGTTGACCTCAGGAGGGAGAGCACAGCTCAGGTGGCTCTGCCTCCTGAAAGGCCTCCCCTTCTTCTCCTCCCTCCCTTTTCTCTTACCTGGGGTTGCCTTCTTGCCCCATGACTGTTGCAGTGGTCAGTTGCACTGGGAAGACTGGGCTGCACATGTGTCTGTGCCAGCGCTGCCAGCAGGGCCACCCTGCAGCTCTCTGAGTTGCCTGCAGACCCGCACCACCCCACCTGCCAGCCCTGGGCTCTGTCTCCAGGTCTTGCTCTCAGCTAGTGGCTTCAAAGAGGGGAGCTCAGCATTACTGACACCTGGGACTGCCAGTGGGATGTTCCACCATTCCCTTTGCCAGCAGGGGTTTCTCTGGATGTGCTGCCTGCTTTGCTCATCATGGGCTGACTGTTGGGGTAGGCAGGCAGGGGAGCTCCGTGCCTCTAGGACAGAAACCTCCGTTGGAGATTTGGGCAGGATCCAGCTCTGCTGAGGGTGGTGACAGAAGTCCCACTGGCAGGCTTTGTCAAAGGTGGGGAGGAAAGATTGGCTGTGGGACTCCAGAGCACTAAGCCAGGAATGAGGAGGAGCTCTTCAGAAGAGCAAGATGCATTTCTTAAAGGAAAGAAGAGGCCGAGATCTGTCCCTAGACCTGCCAGTGGCCTTGTGATCTCTGCTTCTTGCTTTAATTTTCCTTTTCATGCCAGAGTGAAAGTGCCCCTCCTACCTTTCTAACAGTGTGAGCACATTCAGTTGTTTGGGATTCCTGGATGAGAGGCCTCTCCAGCCCAGCATGCTCAGGTGTGGAGAACAATGGAGCCAGGCTTGGACTGCAGTGCCATGAGCAGTGTCATTACAGCTGGTGTTGGCCCCTGCCATGCCAGAGGTGAGCTCAGGAGCTGCTGCTGCCTGCAGGTGCAGAGGGAGAGCAAAGCTTGAAGCCTCTAAGTGAGTTTTGTGGCATCTGCACAAGGCTGGGGTTCTTAACCCCCTTCTCTCCTTTGGAGATTGCTGGATGAAATCTTCTGTGTAAGAAAGCAAATAGTTACTTTGCCTGTTCTTTCTTTGGGTGGGATGATGTCAGATGTCACAGACAAAGCTGGATCAATATTTGAGACTTCCGAGTGTTGCAGAGCGACAGAGGTTTCCTTAACCAAGTTTTTTTCATGGGTTTGTGTGAAACCCTGCACTATTCTATGGTAAAGGCACCAGTGCAATCCCTTTAAAAAGTTCTGTTGCTGAAGTTCTGCCTTTTCTTCACCATGAAAGACCAAAGAGCAGTTTTTTCAGAAGTATCGGCTGTCACAACCAAATCCCAGTGCAAGCAGGCGCATTTGCCAGCAGCTGCGAGTGGCCTCTTACCCTCCTTGCTGCTGCAGATTGGTAGGATGCTCCTCCCTTCTAGCCTGAACACTTTTTAGGATGTTACTCTGTATTTGCTTTCTCTCCTACCAGAGGTGGCTGCATTTCAATCGTGGAAAAGTACTTTCTCATTGGTGTGGTTTATAAAGCACTTGAGAAGCACTTCAGAGCTCCTTAGGCTGCCAAGTGTTGTAGTGGGAATAGTCATTACCAAACTGCAGAAGGTCTGTTTCTCCATCTTACAGGCACCCCAGGCAGCTTGTGCCGCCCTGGTGGAGAAATTGGAATGTTGCTCTTGGTCATTACTGGGAAGGGGAGGAGACACTTGTGTGCAGTGGGATGAGCTGTGGTGAGGGGTTGGACATCAGCTAGACCTGCCTGTGCTGGTGGGGTGGGTGCAAAAGCTGAGGAATTTGGAGATCACCCAGACTCATCTTGTGCTCCAATAGCTCTCCCTGGGAAGTGGCAATGGTAGGGGTTGCTCCCTGTTGAAGAAGGGGGATGCTCGGCTGACAGAGTTGTCCTTTGCTACTCTCCCCCATTTCCAGCTGGGCTCTGTCTGTCTCCCAGGGAGGGGCAGAGCACCAGAAAGGGAGGTGGGGGTGACAGTTGCCTGCCCTGCATGGCTGTCATCCTGTGAGAGATCCCAGCCTCTGCCCTGGCCGCTGAGGCCAGGAGCCCCACGGCATCTGCTGTTTTGACTCTGTTTGCAGAGCTGTAGATGCTACCACAGTACCCTGCTGCCTGCTCCCCTTCCCCTGCAGCCTACTGACTCCTCTCTTGTTTTCTCTCTCCTCCTCCCCGGTCCCCCGGAGCAGCAGCGGCCAGTGAAGCAGTCTCTCAGCAAGTCCCTGTGCCGAGAGTCCCACTGGAAATGCCTGCTGCTGTCCCTCCTCATGTATGGCTGCATGGGAGCCATGACCTGGTGCCACGTCACCAAGGTGACCCGGCTGACCTTTGACAGCGCTTACAAGGGCAAGTCCATGATGTACCATGACAGCCCCTGCTCCAACGGCTACGTCTACATCCCCTTGGCTTTCCTGGTGATGCTCTACGTGGTGTACCTGGTGGAGTGCTGGCACTGCTACACGCGCAACGAGCTGCAGTACAAAGTGGACGTGGAGAGCGTGCACGAGCGTGTGCAGCGGATGCAGCAGGCCACCCCCTGCATCTGGTGGAAGGCCATCAGCTACCACTACGTCCGCAGGACGCGGCAGGTGACCCGCTACCGCAACGGGGATGCCTACACCACCACCCAAGTGTACCACGAGCGGGTCAACACCCACGTGGCAGAGGCCGAGTTTGATTATTCCAACTGTGGAGTCAAGGACATCTCCAAGGACCTCATTGACCTGGAGAGCTACCCAGCCACACGGCTCCGCTTCACCAAGTGTTTCAGCTTTGCCAACGTGGAGTCCGAGAACTCCTATCTGACCCAGCGGGCCCGCTTCTTCACGGAGAACGAGGGCCTGGACGACTACATGGAGGCCAGGGAGGGGATGCACCTCAAAAATGTGGACTTCAAGGAATACATGGTGGCCTTTTCCGACCCGGACAACCTGCCTTGGTACGTATCTCACTATGTCTTCTGGGTGGCAGCTCTGCTGACCCTATCCTGGCCCCTGCGGGTGCTAAATGAGTACCGCACCTCCTACGTCCATTACCACGTGGAGAAACTCTTTGGGTTCGACTACGTGGCGGTGACGCCGGCCGAGGAGCGCTCCTTCTGCCGGAGGATGCCCCGTGTCAACACGGTGGACAGCACCGAGCTGGAGTGGCACATACGATCCAACCAGCAGCTGGTGCCCAGCTACTCGGAAGCCGTCCTGATGGACTTGGTGGGGCTCTCCGGCTGCACCAGCTACTCCACCTGCCGCTACGGGGGCTACCGGCAGAACTGCGAGCGGTGCCACAGGACTATAAGCAGCTCCTCCATCTTCTCCCGCAGTGCTCTGAGCATCTGCAACGGCAGTCCCAGGATTCCCTTCAGCAGCAGCCGCTTCTCCCTGGGCCGCTTGTACGGCTCGCGACGCAGCTGCCTCTGGCAGAGCCGGAGTGGCAGCCTGAACGAGCAGAGCTGCCCCACTGAGCAGACGCGCCTCTCCAGCCAGGTGACTGTGGAGGAGGAAGACCCCCCTCCTTATCAGGATGCCCTCTACTTCCCTGTCCTCATTGTACACCGCAACGAAGGCTGCCTGAACCACGACCACCGTCACCTCCATCGCAATGGGTCCTGCGTGGAGACCTCACTGTGAAAGAAGAAGGCGGTGAGATCTCATTGTCCGTTGCCTGGCCCGAGCCAGCACAGGATTTGGGGAGAGGAGCACGAGGGGGCTAGCCTAGGAGGACATCAGGATGGAATAGACGTGGCATCCTGCTCCGGCAGCCAGCAAAAGCTTCCCCCCACTGTGGCTCTGACCTCCCAGAGGGGTGGATGCTGATGCTCCCCCTGACATGGCACAGAACTCTAGACCGATTGCCACATGCAAAAAAAAATAAATTCAACCAAACCAACTGCAAAACCATAATTCATGGTATCAAGACCCAAAGGGGGGAATAAAACGACAGGCCTGATGCAGAGAGGGGGTGGCTTTGGCTCCCAGCCCTGGCTCCAGGCTGGCTCATGCTCCAAGGAACCAGCAGCCACCAAAAAGCACCCTGCTGCACCTCTGCCCACCCTGCTTCCCACACTGGAGCAAGACCCCTCACAGAGTGGAGGAGAACAGGTCCCTGGGAGCAGGGTGTCGCTGCCTGTGATGGAAGGTCATGGGTACCCAGGCACGTGGAGCTGAGTGGCAGGTTAGAGCAGAGGCTGAAAGCCACGAATCTGCCTCTTCCCCTTCCTCCCCCCCCTCCCCGACCATTCCCCACCCTCCCCACTTTTTTTTTAGACCATGCTCCGACTGTTACTTTGTTCTCACTGCTGGGAATGGCATTGCCTCCAGAGGATCCCAGGCTCAGCTCCTTAGGAAGCATCAGTGTGCCAGCTGTGAGTCAGCATCCCCTTGGTAAAAGGTTTTCTGTTTGGGCACGCAGCACCAGGGAAGGGATGAATGTGCACATCCAGGTGGAGCAGAGATCTGCAGTGCTACTGATGTGTTTGCTGGAGGAGGGCTCAGCTGGAAAGAGAGAACGAGAGGCCCCTGGTGAATTGGGAAAGAGGATGGCACTAGGACAGACATTGTGGTATCAGGTGGCACGTCAGATGGCTGGGGACCCTTCCTGGCTTCGCACTGAGTCTTAATTGGTTCAGCTAAGCATCAAGGAAGTCTCTGGTAGGTTCAGCTGCAGTTCACCTATTGATAATGGAGCAGCAGGTTGGTGCATGTCTGCATGAGTGAATTTTGCATGAGATCCAGCTGGGATCTGGCTATGGACTCTGAGCTGCAGGCTCCTGGAAGCCTCATTTTGGCAGAGAGCTCTGAGGGGATAGGAGGGGCAAATGCAAAAGCACACTGGAGAATTGGGAACTTTGACTGGGGAGAGGAGGATCAAAAGGATTCTGTTTCTGTGGGACTCCGCTGTTGGTGCAGGACTCATGCAGGAGGCATCTGCCAAGAGGGATGCTCTGCAAAACAGAGGCTAGGGATACATTAGTGGAGAACCTGATTAAAACTTAATATTTTGCACGACAGAGGTTTTTGCAGGGAGGTGTCAGGCTGTGAGAAGTGAGGTGACTTCTGTGTAGCTCATTAGCTACTGAATTCTTCTGCCTTGGTCTTGTCAGGGCAGCTCAGGGTTGCTCTGAGCTTTGTGCTGCCCCTTCTACCCTTCTGGAAAGGATCTCAGTGACATTGGCCAAAGAGCCTTCATGTCACTGAAGCTGCAACAGTGTTTGCAGCATGAAGACACCCGGCTTTTCCTCCTCCAGCAACACACCCCCAGATCTCTTGTGTCCCTGTTCTCAGAAAAGCTGTCTCCTTTTCAGTCAGCTCTTTGGGGAGTGTGTGCCAAATCAGCCAGTGATTTCTCCAGACAGCACTACTCCTCAACATCACCCTGCTTTCCTTATCAGCTGTGGCAAACAAAAGCTAAGAGCAGCATGTCTTGGGTGACAAGGGCAAGTCTACTGGCACCTGAGTGTTTGTGCTTGGTGTCTGTCTCCCCATCTCCTGCAGAAGTGCAAACAGTGAGGCATTATATTTAGTCCAGCCATCTTCCTCCTGCCAGCTATTAATGAGGGGTCTGTCTCTCTCATCGTGCTGCTGTACTGCTTTGCCTCGCAGGTCTTGAGGAGGCTGCAAATGCACCCATGTGCCACATTGGTCCTCTTTTGAAAGTCATCTCCCGCTGGCAAGCCTAGAGTGGTCAGCACTTGTGGGCATTTTAGGATTCCACTTTTCATTTCCCCTAGAGCAGTCTGTTCTGCTCTTTATGCTCTGCATATCCTGGTTAGTGTCTCTTGCCCTTTGGGTCAGCTTGTCCTCCTGGATCTCAGGTGCTAAACTACAAACAACAGTGGTTTTAACAGGAAGTCTCTTAAAATCTCACTCTGTTTATGATTCTGTCTTAGCATCTGCCCTTACTTTCACTACCATAGCTCGATGTGGGCTTGAAGAGGGTCCCTTGGAGGACAGAAAAGTTTAAGGTCTCCGGTGTTAGGCACGTCCCTCTCTGTGTTTTGTTCTCATTATTTTTGGCACAGATTCAGACTGGGTGAAAGCAGCCCTGGGATTTCCTTGCTTAGTAATGACATTTGGCTTGCTGTGCACTCGTGCTTCTCTCTCAAGGGCCTAATGTAAGCCAAGGCCACTGTGGAGTGTCCTCGTGACTCCAGGGAGATAATGGTATGTGCTTGTATGTCCCAGTGAATTGAGACAGTGGAGCTGCAATGGGTCATTAGTGAGGAATGAGGTCCCTGCTTGTCCTTCCTGACATGTTCTCTTTGAAATCTCCTGCACATTGCTTAAATGAGGCTGTAATGGCTCATCTTTCTATCTCCAGCCTCCAAGGTGCCTTGGACAGATGGATTTATCTAAGTTTTGGCAGGCCTTTTAGCTCCCTGGGGCAAAGACAGTCTTCACAATGGGGACAGATTAGCAGGGTCTCTTTGCCCCCCAGCTTTTAGCACCTGCAGGAGAATTTCAGGCACTGTGTCCTTGGCTTTTTCTGGGGCTTTCCCTGAGAATGTCTTGTCTTGTTCCTCTGGCCCCATTTTCACTTATGAAATCTTATTCTGGAGGTGGTCAGTCCAGGTGGACATGTGGATCTTCGAGGCACAGCTGCTGTTCTGACCTGCAGGATCTGTACAGTCTTCCTGTTGCTGAACACCTTCCCCATGTACATGGTGCCAGGTGCAGCCAGATCCCACCCGTAGTCCCAGTGCTCCTGTCTGTGGCTGGTCCAGACTCACAGTATCCTGAGAAGTGGGACCTCTCTAGTCAGTGTTCCCCACTGCATGCCAGGATTTCTCAGAGATCCCATCCCTCATATGGATGCTGCTGCCCAAATGCACCTGGTAGAACTGCCCCCCTGGTCCATCCTATTCCATTCTCTCATGGGTGGAGACGCCTCAGGCTCAGGAAAGGGGGATGGTGCACTTGGATATGACAGGAGGGCAGGACTGGGCAGCAGAAACAGGAGCTGCCTGGTGGCTTGACAGAGAAGTGGTGGAGCTGAAGAGGAGAAACTGAAACTAGGGTTCATCCTGGCATGTCTAGTCAGGCAGGAAAGTTCAGAGCAGAAAACTGGGCTCTCCCTTCCATCTCCTGGAATGGGATACTACTCCTGGCATGGGACACTACTGGCAAAGAGGGTTTCTTCCTAAGAGTTGGTGAGAGACCACAGTGCCCTGGGCCAAGGGCAGCTGTTATAATTCTGATTATGGCTCAGGTTATGAGCACAGATACCCGGAGATGGCCTGTCCCTGTTCTGGCACACAGCCTCTCCGTGATGGGGTAGTCCCATCTCCTGGCACATACACATCACCCACCACAGCTTTGGGCTGTGCAGCAATCAGGTGTCTGCTCTTCCTGAGACTTGTGTCTACTCTCTGCCGTATCCATGTTGGTGATGACGATTCCTTTGGCAGGTTATTCGATGGCCCAATCTGCTCCTCTCAGGATAGTCTTCTCCCTTATATCTAACATGAGTTCTCTCTGCTGTATCTTAATCCCATTCCTTCTCCTCCATTGACTGGTGACTCTAATTGGCTCTGTTCCTTTTCTCATGGCCTTCCTGACACAAGTAGGCCTGTTATCTGTAGCCTTCTCTTCACCAATCCCAGGGTCTTGATCTCACTTGCCAGACCCTGGTTTGAGTGGTAGTGCAGAAGTTTTCACTGTGTAGTGAGTATGTCACTCCTGCTCTGAGCCTGGCAGAGAGGTGCAAGCAATGCCTTCTGTGGTCTGTCAGGGTGGCTGTGTCCTCATTTCTGGTGCAGAAGATCTTTCAAAGTGAGCAGAGTATACAGAACTGCTGGCCACTTACACATGGAGAGAAAGACAGCACGCATCACCCTCTGGGAAGGTCAAAGCTGGGTGCTTGTCAGTATGATGGGGGCAATAACTAGAAGGATCTCTGCAGTCAGATGGCTTTGCTTTTTCCATGCATCATTCAAACATTGCAGTTTTTTGCGGGCTGAGAGTCAGGCTCAGCATTGCACTTAGCAGCAGACTTCCCTCATATACTAGAAGGAGAGAGGCAGAAATGCTACCAGCCCCTCTTTGTGGCCCTCCATGGTGCTAATGCAACTCAGAAGAGGGCTAGTCCTTACTGCTGCAAGGCTGGAGAATTAATTTGGGCTAGTTGGTGTTTCCCATCTGTCAATGTACTTGTCAGGTACTTAAAAGCTCTCCAGCTTTTCTGAACTAGAGAGAAAAAGAGAGGGAGAGAGAAGTGTGTGAGAAGCTCTGGATTCACGGATCATCAAGACACATCACCACCCATTTATCTGTCTTGCAGCACAGTTGAAGCTTCACACAGTGCCTAGCACCTTATTTGTGCAGAACCAGTTGATGACACCAACCAGCCAAGTGGTTCTTCTTTGAGCCCTCTGTGTGTCATGTCTCACTCCATACCAAAGAGGGAGGCTTCAGAGAGGGCTGTCAGGGTGAGCAGCTGTAGGGGCATTCATTAGGATGGGGAGAGGGAATCTGACCCTATGGCCAGGGCCAGGCCTTCCAGGCAAATAATGCAGTATTAAGGCTGAGGAAGCTGCTGTTCATTTATTGTCAGACAAATGCAGCCCCCCTTCCTTTCTGCTCCCCATAAAATGTACATTAGAGATCCAGCTGGTCCCTGCCCTCTTTGTTGTCTCTTCACTCAAGAGGCCACAGGGTTGTTTAATAACTGATGGATGCCAGTGGGGTGAGAATGGCAGGAAAAAAATTTATTAAGTGGAAGTTTAAGAAAGTTAGGCAGCATCTGATGCTAGTAAAACAGCACCTGCTTATTAGCAGGTGGGACGAATAATCTCCTTACAACCTTTCCAACCACAGCTTCCCTACTGCTGTCTAATGTCACCAGGGTGCTGCTTTTAGCAGGGTACAGACTTTGTTTGCTGCAGTGTGCTCCTACTCTGCTGCAGTCGCTGTAGGGGCTGGGTCTGAAATGCTACGCCACCACCGAGATGTTGTGTTACCAAAGAGCTGTAAGTCTCAAGCTGGGATATGTCCTTCTGATCATGTTTCATTCATATTCAGTGGTTAGAATAAAGTCTGTAGGAATATGGTCTGGATCTAGGTAATGTCAGAAATGAAGCACAGCTTAAGTGATAGCTCTGTCTGGTGCTGCTGCCTCCTGTGGGGCACTTGGGCCTACACTCTCCACTGAGCCAGGTATGCATGGGGACCAAAGGCTGGTTCGTAGGACCTGGGACCCCAGTGGGGACTTGGGGCTGAGCCTGCCTAGGACTGTTTTCCCTGTGGGCATTCTGGAGAAAGTGGAAAGGGGTCATAGTCACGGTTCAGGTAGGAATTGATGGGCTATGTTCATTCTTAGTGTTATTTTACTGAAGCCAGTGGTACTATGCTAATGTGAGGTTGGCTTAGCAGCTCCTCAGAGGGGTCTGTCCTTGAGTCCAGAAAAATTGACCTGTCACAGTGTTGCTTTGAAGCATAGATTTTGTGTTGGGACTTGGCCCACATGAATGAATGTTGAATATCTGTAGTTTCTACAAGGAGTGGGTTGAATTGTTCTGCTCTACTGCCTCTATCACAGCTACTCCGCCAAGGGGAACATTATGCCTATGGATGTGATCTCCTCAGCTCCCTCAAAAGCAAGCTAACGAGCAAATTGACCTCCCAGCACTGGGAGAGGAGCCTTCTCCCACAGGACCACAGCCTTTCCACCTCTGAGGTAAAAGAGGTCCCAAGGACAAAACTGAATCTGCAAGACCCATGGCCTCATGGCCTGCCCTTCCTCCTTCCCTCCTTACCTCATGTCTGTCTTGGAGGAGGGACAGTTTCCCTGTGGAGTTCAACAAGCTCCTCTTCCTGCGGCTCGTGAACAGGCTCTACTAACAGGTATATCATCCACCTATGCAACTCTCCCAGAAGCTGCCAGATTTTCAGGAGCCCATTAAAATGTGCAGCATGGCCATCCAGCACTGAGAATAAGCACAGTGGCTGCCGGAAAGCAAGTGGGTTTTATTCCTCCCCCATTCCCCAGGAAGACTCTTTTTGTTGGGCCATTTTGTTTGTTTGTTTGGTTGGTTTTTGTAAACTTCATTTGGGGGAAATGAAGCTTGTGGGATATTGGTGCCCATCCTGAACCCTCCCCGGTCCTTCGAACTCTGTGAATGGATGGATCACCTACTGTGATTATAATTTAGTGGATTTTGTAGAACAAAATAACTTCACACACAGACACATGAGGTTCTCTCACTCTCCATCAGCACAAGCTGCTTCTGCAATCTTAGCTACTCACATTAGTGAAAGAAAAAGCCTAGCTAGAATGTGGTGAGATGACGTAGTACTTTGTATCAGTCCCATGGTCCCAACGTCCATTAGCAGCGCCGTCAGCTGCCGTGACATGAATTCAGACTTTGGATGGCAGCCCGTGAACCAGTCAGGGAGAAAGTTTGGAAAATCCCAAGCCTGTCTATGCACATTTCCAGAAGCAGATGCAGAAGGAGGATCAGCTGAAAGCAAGCATCACCTCCTGCTCAGCCCCGGCAGAAGCTGGTGGGCTGTGTTTGTGCTGCACCTGCCCCCAGGAAGAGCCTGTCCCCAGGGGCCGAGCAGAGGGAGTGAGAGTAGCAGTGTGTCTGATGGAGCAGCCCTGCCCAGCTGTCTGGGGAAACAGTGGTGACAGCTGGACCCCAAAATAACAGGAGTTCACTTTGGAAATGCCAACGGCTTTTTCAAACTGAAATGCAACTAGAAGGCTTTAACAGCTGTGAGAAGTGTTTCACATTGCTGTTCCTTGCTTGAAAAAAAAAAAAAAAGAAATTGGTGATGATGTGGGTTTAAACTTCCCACTCCTTCCATCTCTATTAGTAATGTGCCATGCTGGTGGAGAAGGAATGTCCAAGGCAGATCAGGATGGTGGCCCTGTGGCTTTGCAGTAGGGTAGGTCAATCAGGAATGGGGGCCAGAGTTTAAAATCTTTCTCTGCCCCTGGAGGTGTGACATGGCCATCACCCAGGCGTGGCAGGGTGGAGTTCTGTGTGTTCGTGCACAGCTGGGATCTGTGGCCCTGCAGAGGGTTGATATGTTTGTGGCTTTGGTGTGGTGACGCCCATCCATCCTTGCAGCAAGGGCTTTTCAGGGTGACAGAGCATTATTTGTTCCTCATAAGAGGAAACTCCTGACCTGGTTCTGTGAGGAGACGGTGTGAAGTGTCACATTTGCTGCAGCGAGTGGCAGGGAGCAGGGGTAAAGGCATGGAGCAAGCTGTGTTTGAGAACAAGCTAATCCATTGCTGGCTGCCTGAAACTGGAGAGCTGCTGGATCTGCTCCCTGGACAACACTTTCCAGCTCTTTGCACTCTCCCCAAACCCGATGTGCAAATTGTCATTCCTCTTAGCTAGCCAAAGCCCTCCCCTCCCCTGAACTCCTCTGAGGCCGTGTGTTCACATCATTTTGATCCCCTCCCTGCTGGGCACCGTGGGCCACCCATGAAATGCCAGCAGATGCATGATGACCACAGGCATGCTGGTGGCCAGACCTCACCATACCCTGCCTGTGCACAGCCTTCCCAGCAGTGCTCCCTGCCCTGGCGTGCCCACTGCTTGCTTGCTTGCTTGCTGCAGAGCAACCACAGCACATCCTGGCATCACTTTGTGCTTTCCCAGAGAATTTCGCAGCACTTGTCCTAAGTTAAAAAACAGAAGGCCTTGATGTTTTGGTGGTCATGGTCTACAGACCAGGGAGGAGAGGAGAGGCAGGTCAGCTGTTGTGGCAGTGTGGGATCAGGGGACAGCATCATGGTGTGAAAGCAGCTTATATTGCTGGAGAAGTGTCCAGTCATGGGCTCTGTGCTTCTCCGCTGGGGTCGAGGGCAGCTGACAGAGGACAGAATAGGATGCAAATGCTCAGCAAGACACGGGAGGAGGAGAGTTGGTTGAGAACAGCTGTAAAAGGCTTTGCAAAGGTGCTGGTTTTTGCAGGAGAGAGAAGGCAAAATGGGGCAAAAGGATGCGGTGCTGGAGCGAGAGTGGGGCAGGGCGGGGGGAAATGGAGCAGGGCATTTGATAGAGAAGCTTGGGAACAGAGTGGGCTTTCAAAGCAATCTGTGCATGCTCTGGCTGAGGAGAAAGGCAGGAGGTGTATCCTAAGCTGAGGTGCCCAGGCCATGTCTTGCTACATTGTTGGAGCAGCAATGTCGCCTCCAAGCCCAGCACTGACAGCTTGAGCACGTGTCATCAACCACCATGGCTAATGCAGCCACAAGGTGTAAATGTCACTAATGAATAAATTGCCTTGTGCCGTGGAGAGGCTAATCCATCATGGCCAGAGACAGGGATCTGACAAGCCTGGCTATTTCAGGCATACCCTGTAGGGAGGAGGAACGCTTCATTTCTGAGCCATCCCCTCCACCTAAGGAAGCCGATGCAGGGCTTGGCTCTGCGCCACTTCCCTTCTTCCCAGCCACATGAGCTCAGGCTTCATCCCTCTTCACTGCAACTGAAGAAGCACGAAAGGATCTAGATTAGCCAAAAGTGCCCTGTCAGCAGGGTGGTACATGAGGCTAGCTGGTGATTGAGTTTGGAGGGAAGCTGCTGGACACAGGGCACAGGTGCTGTAGGGATGATGGAATACATTGGTGGGTCCCCAGTGACTGGGAGAGCTTGTGTTAGTTTTCTGGATGTGTTTCAGGCCAGGAGTGCTTGCTACTGTGTTTTGGAAGTGTGCTGTTCCTCCTCACTCCACTGTGCTGTCCCAGAGGCAGTGCACAGGACCCTCATTTTCAGGACCCCTTGTGCTGTTGAACCCCAGCCACCAGCACCTTGGCTGACTGTGCAGGAGGCCAGCAGGTACCAAACAGGTAGGGACAGCTCAGCCTAGACAAATCCAGCTCCACGGGAGCAAAGGGAGGCTGAACACAGCAACTGTTTGTGTGCACAGCCCTCTGCTCATTGTTGTGGCAGCCTGCTCCTCCTCCCCAAATCGGTGCTCAAAATCAACCTGCCATCCTGTTTGTGACATATGCCAGTGTGACACCTTGCAAATCGCTGCCTGGGTCTCTGTGAGCAGAAACTGCCAGGCTTGGGAAGCTGGCCACTGTCTCCTGCTGCCGTGTGCACTCTGCTCAGAGCAGCGGAAGCCGGACTCGCCATCTGCTGTGGGAGGGAGCCAGCCGGGTGTCCCTGCTCCCGCCTGATGGGACAGGCACAGCCTGAGTGCAAACCCTCGTGTCGTTCCCCCTTCTTTACCTTCTGGCCACCTCTGTTTGTCACCATCTCTCTGGCACAGACCCATGGGTGAGGGGATGCTCCCAGCTTGACTCTGCTGAGTACTGCTGATGCTGCATTGCTGGGTGGTGGCAGTGCCCAAGCTCATTCCCTCCTCCAAATGGAGGCCCACAAATGACACCCCTCCCCACCCCCCCCCCCCAAANCCTGCCAGCACTCCTTGGGATAGATAGATCTCATGCGAGAGCTAAGGTATCTGTTCTGGCCCTGCACTCAGCACAGAGTGACCAGCTAGTTACCCACCCTGTGGTAGCTGGACCTGGAGCTGGCAGGTGACTCACCAACAGCAGGAATGTTCATACTCCAACAATCTACTGTTGCTGTCTGGCCAGAGTTTGTGGCATTTGAAATGGTTTCCAGCCTTGCAGACTGGCAGATAGTTGACCGTTGGTCTTGGGTGTGGGCAAGTGGTGCACGCTGCTTGGTTTGGACTTTGTTTTTTGGCCAAGAGATTGATGGGAGAGAGGGCAGAGTTCTCCAGGCAACAGCTACAAGGCATTCCTGCGTGTGGGTTTGAAGGGTGCCTAAGTGGTGTTAACAGTCTTAGTTGTTAGCAGGAAAATGAGCAGTAAACATCCTGGAAAGCAAGTCAGAAGTTGTTCTGGTGATGATATGTTTTTCCAAGCCCTTTTCTTTCTGTCCCTTGTCCTCACTGCCTCTGGTGGCCAATTCCTCCTCATGTGTCTGCTAGCATGTCTGCAGGATCTCATTGCTGCCCACCCAGCATGAGCTTTCATTGCACAGCTGACTGACCAGCTGCAGCCCTGTCCTTGGAGCTACAGGCAGGCTTGCCTAGGACCAGGCCACCCCCATTAAACCCCCACCCTCGCTGCTGGAGCTGTTGCTTCATCAGCCTGATGCTGATCTGGGTCTTTTCTGCTGTTTCTGAACATGAGTTCTCATCTCATTGAGGTGTGTCATCCAGTGAAAATATTTTGTAAATGCAAATAAAAATAAATAAGTATATTCAATACCTCGGTCTCGAGGATGGGAAACAAGTAGTGGGAGATGCCCAGGTAGGGAGGTTTCACAGCTGCTACTGCTGGTTAGGAATTCTTCTGGACATAGCCCCTGGAGCATCCATCAATAGTTGGGAAGGGAGCTATGCACGCCTGTGAGGGCTTGGGGCTGAGCCCTGTCAGCACCCCTTGTGTGGCCCCTGCTGTCAGGGCAGCCTTGCACTCCATCCTTTCTGATCTGTGTGGGCGTGGCAGGGTGCAGGTAAAGGTCCTGTTGGCCAGGGGCCAGTGGCACCGTCGGTGTCTGTATCCATCAGGCAGGGCAAGGCAAAAGCGGGTACGTGGTGAATAAATTCTTTTGTGAACACTGGGAAATGGTTTTTACTTTTCAACTCTGTCAATATGATCTAGCTCTGTCTGTCTCTCTATATATGTACAAACAGTATATCACGATGTTGCCTTTTTTGTTGGAAATATCGAAGTACAAAGATTGTAAACCAAATCGGTGTAATAAAAGTTTCAGATGATTCACTGAGGTGGTTGCCAGCAGTGGGTCTGTGAGCACTGGTGTTGGGCAGGCCTGGGAGGCATGGGAAGCTCCTGCATTGCTCAGAGGGTGGTAGGGGATGGAAGTCAACCCACTTGCTTAATTCCCTGATATCTCCAGAGCAAGGTGGTCAATGGACCACTCGAGTATGTGCCTTGTCCCATCCTCAGGTGACTACAGCCTGTAGAACAAAAGGAAACTGAATTGTTTTCAAATTTGTGAGCCAGCAGTCCTGAAGGGACCCCTCTAGCTTGAAGTTATGCAAAACACAGAATTTTTTGGACAGGTTTGCACAGAGGAGCACTACTAGGTAAGGTAAGCATCTGGTTGTAAAGAGTTCACCTGTTGCAAAGTAGACTAGCACTGAACAAAAGCAGAGCAACCCAAAGCAGGAAACCATGGTGGTGAGACCTCTTGATTTGTTGAATTTATTTCTATTTAATTTTCACCACCCATATCAGACTCCAGACAGATTTTACTATAAATAGAAGTAGATTATTGAGCAGAGCAATAGCCAGAAAAAGCTGCTGAGGAAGCAACATTCCCTCAATCCTTTATGCCTCTCACATCCTCCTCAGCAAAACCTTTAAGTTAGGTCTGGACTAGACCATTTAGGTGGCAGAGACTTCATCTTAGCTGCTTTACAGGTGAAACAATATTCGGTTGCCTGAACTAAGCTTGCTGCTGGAGCATATACAAGCATCACAGGAGGCGAGATTTAGGGTGCAGTGAAAAGGCTTAAGGCTCTGTGGTGCCATTATAGTGCCTTGAGCTCTAATGTCTGTCTCTAATTAAGTCACAGGTTGGGGGTCTGGGAAAGGCTGTGGTGGCAACCACGAGTTAAGTGTTTCTCAGAAAAGCAAATAAAACCAAGACCCTGAAGTAAAGTGTTTTCAAGACTGCACAGCCAAAGCTCATTGGTCCCTGGAGCACTTTCTTCAGAGGGCTTCTGTGGTGGGGTGCTGCAGAGATCCCAGCCTCACCGCTTCCCGGTTGGCCCACACAATTTCGTGAATGAGGAAATCAGTCTCCTGTTCCACCTCTGCGTGCCGGAGATCAAGCTCGGTCAAAGTCTTGTTGTTTGCCAGCCCTTTAAGCAGCTGCTTCCCACCATCCTGCAAAGGGATGAGAGGGGATGGTTAAAGGAGGACATCCAAAACAGAAGTGTATTGCTCTTTTTCCCACTTCCCCAGGGCAACTTCTGCTCCTGTCAGTGGTAGGTCCATGAGATGGTGCCAAGAGGGATAAAGGCCTCCACCCAGGTCTGAAATGTTGCTCACAGGAGAAGTGCAGAGGAGGAGTGTAACCTTATGCACCTCTGTGATATGACACATGCTAATGACTCCCTCTGGGTACCATGTCAGGACTTCTCAAGCTCATTCTGGTTAATAACACATCTGGCAATGATAACCTGAGAGGAGTCTGCTCCCCTCTGTCCCCTGGTTCCCAGCTTACTGCTGGCTGGGGACAAATGGATTTAGAGTGCTGTTCCTCATCTTGGCAGTCCTGAGAGCCCCAGAACTGGCAGATTTCTGTCTGGATGCCATTTCCCAGGCTGGGTTGGCTTTCCTGAGGGATATATCTCATGTAACTGAAGACCAGCCTGCATGAGACAGAAAATGTCATGTAGCCTTAGGGAGGCAACCCACTCTGAGGCATTCCCCCGCCCTATACATGAAACACCGTATTCAGGGATGTGAAAATTTGAACTTTTTTCTGCTGTTGTGCTTCCCTTTCAGATACCAAATGCACCTCCTGCCCCTTCTCCTCCATCCAGATGGTCCCCTCATCCCAACACCCTACCTCTTAGCCCCTTTGCCAAAAAGGGCAGAGCAAAGAGGACTGGGAAGAGGTCTCTTTTTAGTGGAATACAGAGGTCAGAATTGAATGCATCTCTAGCAAAACTCCCAGTTTTTCCAAAGATTATACTACCAGCCATCTTTTGGGCTGCCATGGAACTTCACAAATGGGTAAGAGGAGAGCTCATCAGAAGGAAGATGCTAAGCACAGAGATTATCATTTACTAAACAAAAAAATCCTTCTATCCTTTCTGATCTTTGCCCCCTTGTATCATTAAACTCAAATGGTTTTCCACATCCAGGACCATAAAACTCAGAACTCACAAAAGGTTTTCTGCCATCAAATCCTTTTAAAACCCTTGTCAAATACATTGATGCCAATATTCCTGCCAGCAGGGACAGCTGGTCTTGCTGTCTCTTTATTTGACAGTGAGAATAATTGAGGCAGCACAGAAAGTTTAAAAGCCAGCATGATTGCTTTTGGCTGTCTAGTTTCAGATTTCTAAAGCTCTTTATAATCAGCAGAAGAGAAGCGGTCTGGTTTGTGGGCATGTTGCATACTGCAGCTCTTAGGGATGTGGTAAGATCTGTGGATGCTCTTATGTCTAGAAAATGTAAGCCTATGTTTTAGGAGCCACTTACAAGCACACAGACATGGCACTCCTGACCCACCGCACCGCTCCTGGGCCGTAGGGTGAGTTAAAGAAGCTCAACAGCCAAGCCAGTTTCCTAACAGTCTTCTCTGAGTGTGTGATGGACAGGAGAAATTCTGGGAAGGGTGACACTATCTGTGTGCTGCTGAGTGACAGATGGCACAGCAGATCGAAAGCACAGAGGATATGCATGAGACCCTCATCTCGTGCTGCCTATCATTAACTATGCTCACGTGTGGGAAGCGTCTGTGATTTTTCCCAGACATGCTTCCTGGTTTTCAGTTTCCTGGGGGGAAAATCCCTCTCTGCCCAAAAGCCCAAAGCCTCAAAGACAGATTCTGCCCTATGATCAGAGCTAGATATAACAAGTGAGGTAAATGCATGTTCATGCAGAGAAGGTGTCCTTTTCTTTCCTGACATCTGCTACAGTCTCTTCCCTGCTCACAATTGATTGTTATCATAGCAAGAATGCAAAATCAGGGATGCATTTGCCCCTGTGGCTTTGAAACAGGCTCAGCATCTGCTTTGCAAGGCCACCATGCAGGCTCACAGACTGCAGGGAGAAGAGGTTTCTCTTACCAGCCCCAGGTGGTTGCATGAGAAGTTGATGCTCGTCAGAGTGGTGTTCTGAGCCAGGACCTGGGAGAACACAGCCGCAGTGCGCTCTGACAGGTTATTACTTCCCAGATGGAGGGACTTCAGGCTGGTGTTGGTCAGCAGGGCACGGCCAATCGCCTCCGCACCTTTGTCCTCCACAAAGTTGAGGCGCAGACTCAGGGAGGTCATGGTGGAGCTCTCAGCCAGGCTGTGAGCAAGAGCCTGAGCCCCCAGGTGACAGATCTGGTTGTTACACAGATCGAGGGTTTCTAATTTGCTGTGGCTGATCAGCTTGCCAAGAGCTTGTGCCCCATGGTCCTTGATGAGATTGTGGGACAAGTCCAGCTCCAACAAGCAAGGGTGATGCTGCAAGTTACGGGCCAGGAGCTTGATCTTGTCATCATCCACTTTGCTTCGTGTCAGCTTGAAAACCTGTGGGCATAAAAATCACAGTCACTACAACGGCCAATGCTTTGGACTGAGCTTTGTACAAGATCATCACGGAGTTAAACCTATGGTCCACCAGACAGGATTCATCTCCTTTCACTTCAGACACCTTTAGCTAGCAGGCTCAAGTAGTTGCTGTTCTAGTGGGCAAATACTTCCAGCAAGCAGGGCATGCCACTGATGTCCCATGCCTGTTCTAGGGAAAAAGGGTTTGTCTCCTGGAAATGCCTGTTCCTTTCCTCTGACTGCACAAGATCTCTAACTGGGAGCTAAATTAAAGCAAGATAAAGCTGTCCAAATGTGTGCAGCAACTAGCAGCAGAACCCACCCCAGATTACAGTCAAACCTGTCTGAATAAACATGTGCACCAGTGGTAATCACTGCACAATGTCCTGTGTGGCCAGGGCATCTTAACAGCCACAAGACAGGTCATTTATCTTCTGGAAGCCGTATTTCCCAAAGCATGCCAATCTGTAGGGAGTTCATCCAGCTTTCTCTGGCTCCACTCTGGATAGCAGTGCCCACTGATGTTTTGGAGGCGCTGAGTAGCTGCACTGCAGTTGCCACAGAGCTGAAGGTACTGTTAGTACTTAGGAGGAAAATCCCTCATTGCTCTAAGGCAAGTGTGAGTGTTTCCCCACGCTGTTCTTGGGGGTCTTTGCTCTTCTGGGAGAGGCTGGCATACATTTACTGAGCAAAACTACCAAAAACTCCTTATGGAAAGCTCCCTCTGGACTTTTCCTCTCCTCCCTCCCAGGACTATATGAAGAGTAAAAACAGTGGAGTGCTGTTGCCCCTTGTGCTACAGGCAACAAGTTTTGTGGGAGCAAGTACTTTTCTCTCTGATCCTTTGACAACCCATTCTAACAAGGACCTGGCAGAACAACATAGTCAACCCTAGGCAAGCAGGTTAACATCTCTGCACTCTGACAGAACCTGTAACTTGCAAAAGGAAGGTGCTACCAGCAAGAAAAACTGGTCCCTGTATTTCTATCCACAGGCAATTTGAAGATCTAGCTGAGGGAGTAAAGTTTGGGGTATATTACTTTCAAGTTACGGCACATCTTCACTGCAGTAGCCAAGCTGGAGCAGTCCAGCTCAGTGAAGTTAAAGAGGCTCCACTCAAAGTTCATCCCACAGCTCTTCACACCATAAGTGAGATGAAGCTCTTGAAGGTGAGGGAGATCAGTAAGGAGATCTCTCAGGTCATAGTGATGCATGTAGACCTCACCAAGTTCAGCTTCATCCTCTGTGTCAGAGAGGTCATTGCTCTCCTTCTTTTGATCCACCCACAAAGGTGGCAGGAACTGATCGATCTCCAGTTTCCGCACGTAGTCTTTGCAGAGCGGGATGAAGTCTAGGACCTCTCTGGGGTCTGTGGTGTTAGGGATGAAAAACTTCAGAATGTTCTCCAGGTGACGTTCAAAGAACATCCGTTTCCAGCTGTCTCCATAGTTGGAGATGTCACACACTTGCCAGCGCTCCATACAGCACCTCTTCCAGTAGTCCTCATGGCTTACTATGTTGGCAGTCACAGTGAGTGGAAGGCTGGTGGAGAGCCTGTCCACCACCTTCTTTTGGTGCTCAGGCAGAAGATAGTTCAAAATAGGGTTCTCTGGAAGACATAAAAGGAATGAGAGGTTGGTCTGGGCACAGGAACAATTGCTGGCACTATGGTTCTGCCCGGGCCCCCAGCTGTGTGCTCATGCCCTCCCTTCTGCTGATACTGGCTCTTTCCTTGGTTGCCAGAAGCTGGAGCACGGAGATAAGTTGGCAGAGCACATGTAGGATTTATTTGTACGTTTCCATATATGATTTCTAACTTTTACAATGAAACATCAGCGTAATTTGGTTTAGGATTTATTTGTACGTTTCCATATATGATTTCTAACTTTTACAATGAAACATCAGCGTAATTGGGTTTACTCTCATAATATTTGGGAACTGTGCCAGAAACTGAGCTCCCCATTTAAACTTAGTTTGAATGCAGTTTATATTCAGAGCAGGAATTCTGCTCCCAAGAGAACTAATTCAGCCTTACAGTGATGGGAGAGCTTGGCCTGCCATTTGCTGAACTTTCTCCCTTTTGGTTTCTAAGCATATTGAAGGACAGTATTTGAGAACAACTGTGTGCTTTTCATCCAGGTCTTTGTGCCTATTTATTTTAATTCAAGCATCGGTCTTAACTCATATTGATTCCTGTTCTTTTTTGCTGAAGCACACTCCTAGCTTTTATGTACACCTTGTTTAAATACAAGTTCTGTTTTCCCAGGTACTCTTTCTCCTGAGTGTCTTTCCCAATGCTTGCCCTAAGTCTCAGCTGTCTTCTCTGGTGGAAGTTCTTTGTGGCAAGAAATGCCAGAGAAAAGCCACCTGTATTCACACCATGAATATTTGGTTAATGTGAACATGTGTTGAGAAACGTAAATCATCAGTGGAGAAACCTATCTGTGTATGGGAAACCAGATTATGAAACACAAAGTGGGGTTAGCTTTACATTTCCCCTGTTGCTGGGGCATTCCCTTCCTAAGGACACTGACAGTTTTTCCACAGCCTCTTCCTGGAGTCTGTTTTCCAGTGTCCCACAGGTGACACTGCAGTGACCTTCTCTGCCAAGTCCCACAGCACAAGCAGAGATGGGATGTATATGGGCAGGGCTGGGTTAGCTTCACTCAGGCTCACTCAAGCCCCACCATGGGCAAGTGCATCCTTGTAGCTCCTGTAACAGCACGAGATTCCCCATGAAAATGAGCACACTGCTTTTACGTGTGCACAATGCAGATCCAATGCATTTGGCATCAAACTGACTGATCAGGCTGCTAGGACTGCAAGGTTGTCCCAGCTCAGACTCTCAAGTACCATCAGCTCCTGGCATAAGACAGCACTGAGCTCTCTGTGCTGTCTTACAGTCCCAGTGTGGACATAGCCTTAAAACTATCTTTGGTCTTTGCAGCCACTTCACTGAGTCAGCCAAAAAGACAGGTAGGCCCTTCTTTTCCCCCTCCCAGTCAGTTCTCAGATGAGACACGCTTCTTCTGTTTTGCTGTGTTTCATCAGTCTACCTGCTTCAAAAGCACATTTCCTGCCTGAGGATATAACTTGTCACATCACCACCAAAAGCCATGGAGGAGGGCTGAGCCTGTGAGTACAATACTGAGACGATAGCTCCTCTGGGCAGGGAGCAATTCTCCATCTCTTTGTACAGCACTCGGCACAACAGGGCTCCATCCTCGAGCGCTACCCTAACGTCTGTAAGAATCAAGAGCAGGAAACAGCAACTGCACAGCCCCAGTCATGGCTGAGGTGAGTCCAGAAGAGCATGGATGGAAGAACATGTGATGGGACAAGGTCAGAGTCACATCCTGGACTGCAGCCCGGAGGACTACAGGCATCCCTGGAGTGTACAAATGCATACTTAGCAATTAAACAGTTTGTTTAACTGGCTGCCCAAGGGGATATTTCTCCCCATCTGTTCCTTTGGCAAGGCTGGGTGCCATACTGCCTTTCAGATGCATCTGCCTGCCTTGTTGACCCTCTGCTCTCTGGGACTGACCCTCTCTCCGTGTGTCCCAGAGTAAATGTGCTCCCACTTACTTTCGAAATTGCGAACGATGTGCTGGAGGCAGAGCTCAGTGAGGGGGGGCACAGTGACCAGGGACCAACTGGGATCCTCAGTGATGCAGCGGCGTGTGTAGAACGAGCCGTCAGCGTGGTTGGCCTGAGGTGGACTGGGTGAGGGAGTGGTGCTCTTATCACCAGCTGCTGGGTCCTGCATCCTTGCTCAGGACCTATTTCTCCTTCAGGAGAAGCAAGGGGAAAATTCCTTAAGAGTCACCACTGCGTGGTTACCTGCAAAAGAAAAAGGCAGCTTTAGAAAGAAGCCAACAGTATTAATGGTCAGCTCACACTGCTCTCCTGTAACGCACTTTCCCCTTGCCTGCCTCTTCTGCTTTGGACTGGAAGCACTGCAGCCAAACAACTATTACTCAGTCTCATCTTTATACCCTGCCCTGTGCAAAGAGGTCTCTAGGCACCACATGCAATAAGGAGATAATAACGTGGTGTTAATTCAGAGCACCGTTGAAGAGGATGGACAGGAATTGATTGTTTACTGTCTTTTCCAATAAAAGTGATAGGGGAAGCTGACGGGAGCTAGGCTTAAAGCAAAGGGCTCTTCACACTGACTGCATTTGAACTCGGGAATTCCTTGCCACAGGATGCTGTGGATGCTAGGAATTTGTGCAGACTCTAAGAAAAGTCTGTGAAAGAGAAACCCTTTGAGAATGATGAAATACACAGAAGTCATGTGGCTTCATGAACACAGCTGGAGGTGGAGAGAGTGGTGGAGGAAAGAACACACAACTTGCATTGTTTTTCTACTCTTCTCCAGGTGTCTGCTTCTAGCCACTGTCAGAGATGGGGTTTTGGACCAGCTATCCCCTGGTTTGATCCAGTATGCCTGTTCTTATGACTCTATAAAGACAGATGCTTTGCAGATGAATACATTATAAGTGTATTCTTTTCCTGCTTTCTCCATTATTCTCTGGCTGAACTCCTTCCAAACATCCATTAACTGATGAGATGGGTCAGACCTGTTCAGACCACACTAAGCCTAAGCAGATATGAGCTAAAAGAACCAGCCTGGAGCAGAAGGAAGGATGCCTGGTCCTATTAATTTTGCAGAGCTTTACCAGACCCAAGTTTTCCATTTGCTGTTTCCTATTCCAGCCTCAAGGCCAGCAATCTCAGAATCTCACATGTATGGTTATTGCCTGGAAGTACTAATGGTTCTCTAACCAGCTAGTCTGAAAGAGGCAGAAAAGACACCAGGAAGGAATCATCCACTTGAGTTCTGAGTTCCACAAGAGCATCTAGGTCTGGTGAGTATCCCCTAGGGCATACAGACCCATGCTGATCCTTACTGGGGCTAACTGGACTTAACAGGGCTGCAGCACAGGGCTGGGCAGTTACAGGCTGCAGGACACCTAAAAGAAGCATGAGGCAGAGGTGGATGGCAATGTCAGAGGTGAGAACACCTTCCTGCAAGACCAAGAGGATATCTCAGGGCAGTGGTGGCCTTGCACCACCATAGGGTCAAAGGATCCTGTGGAAGGATAACTGCCATGTGGTATCTTTGGCCACCACATCCCTCACCTGAAGGGTGGTTTGATCCCAACCAGCTCCTCCTTTGTGAGGGATGTGACCCAGACAATGGTCCCTAGATGAACCATCTTAGTCCTTCCTTCCCCTGCACAAGGTTGCTCCTTTCACCTCTGCCTTCCCAGCTGGTGACACTTCTGTCAGCACTGCCCTCTCCCTGAAACTTTGGAGATGGCTTTGCTAGTGTTACTCCCTCTGCTCCTTCCCCCTCCAAAAGGCATCTGAGGAAGGGGCTGCAAAAGAGGGAATAGAGATCTGTGAAATGCTGAGGTCTAGAAGACAGGAGCAAATGATTCATGCTGCAAATATGTCAGCAAAGGCTTCTTCAAATGCACTTGAGGCAGGCCCGAGAGTGACAGTCAGGAAAGAGGGGAGATGGCAGTGGAAGGGCATTCTCTGGCCCAAAGCAGGAGGATGAAGGGTGCCAAGGGTAGGGAAGCTGTATTTCCTGGGAGGCAGTAGTGTACACATGACAAAGGTAAAGGCTGTAGAAAAAGGAAGCCTGATCTGATGTAGGGTGGATGTGGAAGGAGAAGGAATGAGTGGTAGGGAGCTGTGAGGGTGGACTGGGAGTCCTTTCCCTGCAAAGGTCCTTGTTCCCTAAGGAAGGTGCTATGATAATGGGCCACATTTCAGGGGGAAGAGAAGAGACCTGATTCTCTGCAGCACACTAACCCCGCTGAGACCCAACTCCTGGTGCTCGATGGACTTCAGTGGAAGGGCAAAACACAGCTAGAAAGCAGTGACGTGGCATTAATAGAAGTGACTGGGAAAATTGTTTTCTCCTTGCTCACTCCTTTGTCCTATTCAAAAAGCATCCGTATCATTTTGTCCCCCAGGCCAATCACAGCTGATTGGAGTTTCTGATGGCTTTCCTGACCTTTTGGAAACAATCATTAAAGGCCAGCCATTGGGGAAAGCCAGTGCAGCATTGGCGGCCTAGGATGGTTTCCTGTCTGTTCCAGCAGATGATCCAATTGTCTGTTACTGATGGCAGATTGATTTTCAGAGGGTAGGTAACCCATGGCACACGCAGGGCTGCTGAGTGGGCTTCAAGAGTCAAGGCAGGAGACACGGCTGCCCTGAGGCAGAACTGCCCAGGCTGCTGAGAAGCTTTCCCTTGATCTGAGCCCCAAAGCAGGTCTGCTCAGCTGACTCCATCATGCCCACTTGTCATTCACTACGAAGCCAACAGGAGCAAGGCTGCAAAGCACCCAAATCAACCCCATGCCTGTGGTTCCAGGTCTGCTGCTGAGCCACTGCTCCCAGTACATCCATTCTCACCATGCCAGCGTGGTGAACACACCTGCAGGTGCCCTGACCACCAGGGGAAGGGCTTCCTTCACTGCTCACCTCCTCTGCCTCAGCTGTGGGAGTCTCACCCAGCCAGAGCTGAGAATCAAAGCCAGTTTCCAGAGCTGGGTTTGGTAAGCATGTATTTAAACACAGGGGCAGCACTGTAATTCACTATCAATAAACCAAGTCAACACTGTTAATGCACACTCCTTCCCACCCACTCTTCATACACATCAGTCACCTATCCTAAAAAGCCTTTATTAGATGATATACAATGAACAGAGCCATGTAGTAAATCCCCAGTTTTTGTCATTTAACACCCAGATCAGACTGAAAAGTAAATAATGCTAGGACTTCTTAAAAAAATAAAGGAAATCACACTTCCCTTCCCCAGGAGGAACTGACAGAAATCTACTCACACAACCAAATTACGCTGCTACTAATATGCCTAACAAACCTTCTTCAGCTGAACCTGTTTTGATCTGGAAATAAAAGACTTTTTGCTCTTTTCATTCACACCAAATCCCAAAGAGACCAAAAAAGAAGAGCTGCATGGAAACTGGTGACCTTTGTCTGATGCTGCTACCAGCATTACAGAGATCAAAGAAATGGAACAACTGTAAACACTGTGCTCACTGGAGAGTTTGTAAGAGAAGAATGAATTATTTCTGAGGGTGGTTATGCCCCAGCCAAGACTGCATCTGCACTGAAGCTCTGTCTGCCCATTAATTGAGGGAGCTCTTACATCATGGCAGCAGACCCCTGAAAATGCCAGTTGTTCTGCAGGTGTGCTGATCTTAATGCTGTTACCTATAGTCCAGGCAAGTGATCCTGAGTCTGGCTAACACCACTGATCCCACCAATACCTGTGGGGACTTGCCATGCTCTGTGGCACTTCCAAAGGCTAATGCTAAGTGTGCATTAGGACACTGTATTGCAGGCTAATCCAGGGCCTGAGATACTGCAATGAGCTTTAAGAGAGTTTAAAAAAAAAAAAAGTGCCAATGAGGACTCTATTTAGCTTCAGATATAATGAAATTTGTCTGTAATGGGAGATTGGGCAGGGTGAGGCCAGCTGGTCGTTTGGGAATTTGGTTAATGTCACCACTGTAATCCCGGCAGTGTGAAGACCCAAAATTGTGGTCCTGGATCTCTGTCAGCATGATCTGGAAAGGGCCGCTGCCCCAGTGGGATGTCAGAAAAACAAAAGCCCTTTCGGACCTGGGCACTGCCCACCGCAGCTCCGGCCAGTGCGCGCAGCTGGCCGTGCCGCGCCAGCTCCCGGGAGGGGGGGGCTCGGAGAGGGGTCCCTTTCCCAGGGGCAAGGAGAATACCTTGGATGCTGCTGAACGCCGCGGCCCCCGCCAGCCCCACCAGCCCGGCTCCATGGGATGCCGGCCCTGTGCTCCCCCCTGCCAGCCAAGCTGCTCTCCAGAGACCCCGAGAGGGAAGGAAAGTCCTGAGCGCGGCCGCTCCGTTACGAGTCAGACCTGCGAGCCGCCGGGGAAGAGCCCGCTCACGGCCGCTGCGTGTCCCCAGCCCCGCCGACGCCGGGGGGCACCGGGCCGTGAAACGCGGCCCAGACCCCTGGGCCCGGGGGATTCGGCGGCCGGCTCTGTCCTGCTGCTGCGGGGCAAAGAACGGGGTAGGAGCGGCCCGGCCCCGCTCGGCACCGCCGCCGTCTCCAGGGCCGCGCCGTTGCCGGGCGGGGCTCCCGCGGGCCGCGACCCCCGGCCGGGCACGCCCGTGGGGCGCTCGGGGGGAGCCGCTCCCCGGCGCCGTGAGGGGCCGCGGCCGGGCCTCAGCCCAGCCCACGCAGGGCGCGGAGCCCCGCGGCCGCTGTGACAGGGCCTGCCCGCTGCCAGGGCGTGCGGGGCGGCAGCAGGAAGGCAGAAGGACGGGATTTCGGATAACGCTTCCCCGTCACCCCACCCCGCTGCAGCTCCTGCGAGTTAGCGCCGTGGTGGGAAGGAGCCCCCTCTTCCAGCACAGAGGAGATGTGTGAGCTCGCCGCCATGCTCCACGAGTGCTAGGTGGGGAGGGACGTGGCATTTGCTGAAGTCCTGGACACTCCTGCAGCAGCAGCAGCTGCTGTGGCATCATGGAAAGTATTGGGCAAGGTGTGGAATGTGAATGTTTCGGTACCAGTCAGTATTCAAAGGGTTACTGCATGGTTGTCCTCAAGATATCCGTTTCGTTGCATGTTTGTATGGCTAAAGGAATGCTGTCTGTCCCTGAAACGGGCTTGCTTCAAGGCCTCATATTTTGGGGCAGAATGACATCACAGGCAGGTCTGAGGGGGAGGAAAGCAAATCTGAGAACTCCACTGATGGCAAGAAGATCTTGGTCCATCTGTTGTATGTTCGTCTCTTCTCCTTGCCCTGTTTGCTTTTCGTTCTTCTGTTAAGCATCCTCCACAGAGGTGGGCAAAGACCAGAATCCTCACCAAGGCACACATCATGCTGTGGAATATAAAGAGTAAACAAGGGGATGAAAACATGCACCTTCTCTTTCCCGTTTCTTAGATCTAAGCATTGCAGTATTTGCCAGGGCATTTCCAGCCTGAAACAGGTTTTTCTTTCACACCTTTGGAATGCTGATGTAACAGGCACAAGAGGAGTGCAGCCAGCCTGTGCCCTGTGGGAGCATACATAACACTGGTGCCAGTTCTCATGATAGTCCTGTAAGTACCATAATAGCTGGCAGTTTTAGGAAACCGTGCTGACTTTCATATAAAATTTACCTCCTGGTCATGAAGAAGATGTTAAAAGCATGATCCCAGATCACCCCAAAGGCTCAGCAACAAAACAATAAATGCAAAGAGGCATGGATTAAAAAAAAGATCAAGACTCTGAGGCTTCCTTTGTGAATTTCAAAGATGGAAAGTTAGACCTTGGCAGCAGTGTACTTCTTTTTCTAGGTGTGGCCTGATTCTGTCACTCAGCTCCCCAGAAGACAGTGACACTGCCTGTGAGTCAAGCTGGTGTTTAACACAGCGGGATAGTCAGGAGCCTTGCAAAGCCCTTCACAAACACTGGCCTCAAACGGACCATGTTACTCCATGTTATTCCTGGGAACACATCTCCAGGGCTTTTGAGACCTTGAAAAGCAGAAACGATAGCAACATAAAACCAGAGGTATTTTCTCTTGCACCGATTTCCATGCACACATTTGGTCAGACTCCTGAATTGCAAAGGAGATAGCCAAAGCAGATTCACAGAAATAGCACCCCTGAGTTCCCTGCATAACAATGACCAATTTCTGAGCTGAGCCTTCAGCAAGCCATTAACACTGAGGTTTTTAGCCCACCTCATGGCCAATATAATGCAAATGTCATGTTTTGGAGACTTCACAGTCCAATGGAGTCCAGCTGTGTCTATCCAGTCATTGATTCCCAGAGACAACAGTGCCCAATATTGCAGTCAGTTGTCAAAATGGATGCAATCAGGTGTTGAATCATATGCTGAAAAGAAGTTGTGGTACTCAAAAAATAGCTATGTTAACTCTTTCTCTACCTTAGCATTTATTTCCATGAGTAGACATTAGTGTTTTTCCCAGTGGAGTGTGCAGTGGCAGTTGCTCCTTAAATGCTGTAGAGTAGGAATTCAGGGTAAAATATTGCATCCATTCCCATTCCCACTGTTGACATCTGAGTGTGAGGATGAGGGAAGGTGCTGCTTCCTGGCCCTAGTGACTAAAGCACTGTCCTACCAGCAGACCCCAGGTGCCCTCTGTGTCCCTCCAGCTGCCAGGTCTCAGATTTCCCCCAGACAGCACCTGTGATGGTGTTGTGCATTATCAGCTCTGCCAGCTTTGCCTGGAGTCAGAGAACAGTGTAACAACAGTTAAACCTTATATCACAACAAATAAATTGGACAGAAGCCAGGTCCTCCAGTGCCTTGTGTGGGAGGAACACATCCCACGAGGCATCTTCTGCTGCTAATGTGAAGATTCAGGTGCTATTCTGGAAACAGAGCTATGGCTGTAGGGTGACAGCCTTTTTTAGTGTCCCAGCATGATGGACTAGAAACATTATCCTCCCTGGCTTTGCGCAGGCACCAACACATCCTGCAGCCAAGAATTTCTCCTCTCCCTCTCCCTCTACCTCTCCAGCTCCTTCTCTTCTTCTTCTCCAGTTACACCAGCACCAGCTGTCTCCTCAGGGACTGCGGAAACACATCTGGTGAGCTTTCTGCCCACAGCAAGTAGCAGGCTGTTTCTTTGCAGTGGCAGCTGGAGGTAGAAGGAGTGAAAAAAACCCCTCTTTGTGCACGTGTCCTCCTGGTCAGCTCTGCTAGTGCATCTCCTGTGTCCTCACATCACACTGTGATGGCCAGAAGTCACCACACCAGTCCAGGATATTTCATTTGAGTCCTGTACTCCATGTGGGGCAGCCTCTCTAGCAGATGCCTGCAGCAAGGCAACCTCCATCTGTCAGATGTGGTTCATCTCTCCGTGGGGAAGAGCCATGGGCACAGCTGAAGGTCAGGTTTGAGAGGAGCCTATTGGTGTTTGATGTCTGCCTGACACCAAAGAGATTCATTAGGGTGGGAGCCAGCGAGGTTTGTCCTTGGCACTGGTGGAGTCTTCTTTCATTAATGGCTTCTACCCTTTCAATGAGGAGCACAGAAAGTTGCCAGATCTGGGCGGGACTCAGAAAATTGAGGATGCTGAGGAGCAGGGACTGGCTCCAAGGCTCTATTTCCAACCCCTCCTCTGGCTGGCTCCCTGCAGCTCTTGCTGGAAAACACTGCTTACAAGCAGCCAGCAGTTCCTGGAGTCCTGGGGGAAGCAGCAAAACAAATGACATCCTGGAAGAAGGAAAACTTCCCCTGTACAGCCAGTGCTGAAGGATGGGGGAACAGGATGCTCTCTGTGCTGCTGCTCTCCCAGAGCTTTCTGCTCTCCCTGGGTCCCAGCAGGAACCATGCAGCTGCTGACAGCTATTAATAGATGGAGAGAACGTGGGCTCTTTTTCCTACTGCTTCCTGGGATGAATGGTAATTACCCTTAATGAGACTGGATTTGGTTCTACCTCCTACCTTCCAGCCCCCTTGCCTGCGCTGGCAGGGAGAGACCAGCCCATCTGCTGCCTGCACTGGCTCTGTGGGGAGCAGAACCTGACAGCAGGAGTTGGAGGCTCATCTTGCCAGGACATCCCACAGGCCTTGCTCGTGGATGCTGGGCACAGGGCAGGAGGCAGAGCCTGCCAGGTGACAGGCTGCAGCTGCTCCCCTCAGCCTGGCCTTTCCAGTGGCACACAGGAGCCCCGAGGGGGGTGAGATAAATGATTCCACCACAGGCTGAGGGTGCAGGTAGTTTAGATGCTCTCTCTTTGAGATTAATTAAAGATACAAAACAGGGGAACAAATAATCAGGAAGTCTGACCTGTTGCTGTGATTGGCATCCCCATCATAGTGCATCACACCAAAGTTTGTGAAAAGGCGTATCCTTCCTCCCTTGCTGGTGCAAAACCAGTCCCAGAATGTTCCTGGACTTGCCCCCCATCTTCCACAGGGCACAGTTTAGTTGCCATAGGGTTAATCAGGATATGACCTGCACAAAGGGGGTGGTTTTGTTCTTCTCACACCACCGCACCTCTGGCCTGAACTCTGAAGCAGGAAGGGCTCCTTCATTCAGGTTATTTCAAAAATACTGCATAAATAGTGCAGGAGGTTTTCTTCATCCACTGGGAGGCTGTGCCTCTTAGGAATCACCTCCAAGTAGATGGAAGCAAATGTAGATGGCTGTTAAACCTTCCTTGAACACCCCGGGCTCTGGCTCTGGAGCAGGATATTCTCTGCATTAGCGTTTGCCCAAGATGCTTGGTAAGGCTGCACTTCCCAACCCCACCTCTGTGCTGTCCTGCCCACCTGAACAGCCACAGTGCCTCAATGAATCTTTACTGCTCCCTGAAAACTTAGCTTTTTCCTTTCTTGGTTCAGCTTAGCAGCTGGAAATACTTTCTGCCATGGGAACCCCTTTCCTTCACTGACCCTTGTTGCTTTCAGCAGGGCAAGGGGAAAAAGGCTGCCCCATCTTGCCAAGATGAAGCTTCCCAGGCAAGACAGTTTACTTGCCTCTTAGTTTTAAATTAGTTTTTTTCCAGATCATATGTTTTCTTGACTGAACAAAAAAAACCTTCCTGCAGGCAGGATCTGTGCCCAGGGACATACTGGTTCCTATTTGCAAACCCCTGCCTCCTTGCTTCTGGAGCCCTCTCTTTTCCCTCTCTCTGAGTTCCCTCCAACGTCAGAAGTTTCAAGTCCCTCTGCTGACTCCCACTCAGCCCCTTGTGTTGCATCCAAGTGCCAGATGGCACTCTAGGCTCGAGAAGGAGCTGTGCCAGGCTCCCCTCCCTTTCTCTTCACCCTTCAATCTACAGAAAAGAGACAGAGAACCAGCACTGCCAGATTTGAGGCTGCCGTGTTTGTGCCAGCTTCTGTGGTCTTCGGCCCCAGCTGCAGTGGGATTGACATGGGAGGTACTGGCACAACCCTGGAGCGAGGGGTGCCAGGGAACAGAGGACCTACTCTGGAGCTCTTCTCTGTGCCCAGCTCTGTGTTATAATTAACAACCAATGCTGAGGACACAACGACAGGCACGGCTTTCTCCATGCTCCCCCAGCCATGCTTCCTTCTTTTCTTGTTGGAAAATTTCTTGTTTGTCCAGGGTTGCTCACCAGCACTGGGTAGCTGCCTGTAAAGATCTGAAGGTTTAGCAAGCTCCTCTTGGGCAGTTCAAGTACACAGGCCCCCTATATTGAAAGAGGAGGAAGAGGAGGAGGGGAAAAGCAGAGCAACTGCCCCACCAGAAAGTGGGTCACAGAGGCTGTGAACAGCAGAAACATCCTGTTTGTGAGTCCTGCTGGGAGCATGGGGTTGTGTTTGGGCAGCAAAAGGAATTCTGTGAGGATATGCTCAGATATTCGCAGCCCTTCTGCTTCAGATAGCTGCGTTAGTACAGTGCTTGCTGCTTTTGGCTCAGAACTGGCTGGCCCCTTGAGTAATCCCTCCTTTCCTGGAGGGACTCTGGTACTTGTTTCTGGCTCTTCTTGATACTCAGGGATGGGCATCTCCATTAGTACTGCCTCAGCTCTAGGGTCTCTGCTGTCACAACTGTGTCACAGCAACCCCCACAGGCCCTGTCCCTGGAGCATGTGTCTCCTCACTGCCAGGTTGCTGTCACTCAGCTCCTTGGAGGGGATGAGGAAGACATGATCCTTAGATGAGTCCAGGAGGAGACATGCACAGAAGATATGAGATATATCCTGCTGCAAGAGGGCAGATCACGAGGGAGGTAGTTAATATAGAAACGCTGATCACCGAGATTTTGCTAGCACTCCTCCTCAGTTCCTTGTGAATGGGGTGCTGTTGTGTCCTTGCCAAGGATGCCAGCTGTGGCCAGCTTCCCTTGGCCATGCTGGTCACATTCTGGCCTGCCCTGTCCAGCCTGCTGGCTGCAGGGCTCTGTGACAGGGAGATGTGGCATCACCACTCGACCAGCCTGGCAGCGGGCACATAAGCCAAACTGGGGTGCCATGTGGGAGAAGGGAGCTGGCTGCATATTTGGTTGGAGGAGGGAAAGCTTCTAGTTAGTGACTTCTATTCCTGTCTGGGCTTGTTGCAGACTTCACGACATTCAGAGCAGGTGTGAAGCTTTTCCCTTACCAGGCTGAGGATGAGAGTTAGTGGGAGGTTGTTTTCCAGCACTCTCATGGAGATGATCCATTGGTTTTTCACGGTCTCTTTTTTCCACAGGATGGTCCATGATTTGCATTTTAGCTTGTGACTCTGTGTCATTCCCTTCCCTGCCCCAATTTCCACCTCTCCTTATTGTGCTGTATTTACATAAATCAAAGTGCTTGCAACAGTGTAGGTGCTCTAGAGGGATGTGAAGCAGGATCAGGTCCTACAGCACAGGCAGTGCACTGTGAGATTTTAAAAATCCCAGAGGAGGCAGTGCACCATCCTTCCCTTGTGTGGCCACCAGAAAGCAGCTCAGAGGTCCATGGTTCTTGTTATATTTGAAATGAGGGCATCCTCGCTGCTTGCCTTGTTTATCTTCAAGGCCAGCTTGGCTGTGATATCCTTTGCAGAGGGAACGACCAGCAACCCTTGCAAGTAGACACCCCTTCCCTTGGAGGCTGGGGACGCTCCCTGGAGCCTGACCCACGGAAGAAGGAGTGGGAGGGGGTTCAGCTGGGCTGTGTGGGCTGGGGAGGTGGGAGCACATGGGGAAGGAGACACATTTTCCATCTCTCAGACCCTTGGTGTCTCCCAGGAGCAGCTCCATCGATCTTGTGTCAGGAGTTGCAGGGCCTGGTGTAGGGCAGGAGGGGGCCCCGTTCATCCTCGTCACAGCAAGAGCAATGTCGGGGCGGTCGCTGTGATGGGAGTTGGACACTGATGGGATAGGACAGCCTGGGAGCTTGTGCTCCAAGGGCTGCTGAGTTGACACTGTCCTTTAGTGCCCTCTCCCCAACCCAGCGGAGCCCAGCACCGGTAGAGCAGTGGAGCTGCCAGCTGCCATCATTGTCCCTGCAGAGCCATGCTCTGTGACAGTTCTGCTTCCTGCTGCTGCGCCCAGCTCCCGGGCACTCCTTGGCCGCACTGCAGAGCCATGGTCCCCTTGGTGTTCCCTTCCAGCGCTCGGCTGGTGCAGCAGGGCCCCAAAGCATCATGCTGGGGGGAGCTGGGTGCACGCTGCCAGATGCTCCCGCTGCAACTCTCTGCCACTCCCTCCCTGAAAGTCTCTGCCGTGTCCGGCAGCATCGCAGGCCAGCTCAGGGAGCACCACTGGGCTGCCCTTTTGTGCCCCATTGTTGCGTCCCGTCTGGGCTGGCATGCTGCAGGCTCTGCCTCCAGCTGCTGAGCCAGGCCGTCTGGAAACTCGACACTTGAGGATTTGTTCAAGGGTCAGAGATTGCCTGATGCCTGCAGGGTGCTTTTGAACCTGCAAGGAGCAACCTGGAATGTTCCCAAGGACTTCTGCAGTGCCAGCAATGTGCTAAGCCCAGCTGCTGCCTCTGTGCCTGGTCTGTCCCTGAGTTATGCCCTGTGGTGCTTCCTCTGGACCAGTGTAAACCTTTCCATCCCTGGTTCTAAGTCCAGCTGTCTCCCTCCACTATAAGGCCTCTGGCTGTGCTTGCTAGGGCCAGCTCATCCCGCTCAGCTGTGGCTTTTGGCTGCACTGCTTGGTGGGTCTCTCCTTCTTCCATCTCCCTGGCTGGGTGCCCAGGGTGATGCTGCTCCCCCAGGGCTGGGAACGCCAGCTGCAGAGCCCTCACTTGCTGTCTTTTCCACAGAGAAATGGCAGTGTGGGAGCTCCATGGCCTTCAGATGTGGACGGGGGATCTCTTCTCCCAGATCCTGCTCTGGTTGGGAGGGGTGGTGCCCATGGTGGGGACACCCCAGACACCCCAGCTTAGCCTGCTGCTGCGATGCTGTGAAAGCCAGTAACTCCTGGGGCAACCAGCTCAAGCAGGAAGCTCTCCTGGCTCTCTGGATGCCCAGTCTGTTCCAGGTGGGTGATTCCTGTGTTTCTAACAAGGCAGGGGAAGAAAATGAAAAGCCCAAGTGAGCAAAGCAGCCAGGCTGAGCCAGGAAGCGTCAGAAATGCCTCTGTCAACACTGCAGCTGAGGCAAGCAGGCAGGCAGGCAGCTTCTTAATTATTGATGGTGCTTATAAATAAATGCTGGGGCAGGGAGGAGAAGGTTATTACAGAGCAGAGGAGCCACTTCTGGGTGGGGGAGGGAACCTGAGAAGTTGCTTGTTTTAGAGGTCATTTAGTTTTGCCTCTGTTTCCCTCTTTTTCTGTGAAACTCAGTGATATTTGAGTTGGTGGATTATCTTCCCTGTGCATCTTCTTGCACCTGCCTAACCTGGCCAGCCAGGAGGAGGAGAGAGGAAAGACACCCATGAGGGCAGTGAGGGGAAGAAGGGGGAGGGAGGAAACACTGTGTGGAATGTGGGACAAACAGGCAAACGAGGAGACAACAAAATTAGTAGAGCAGCAAATCCCAACCCGAGTGTAAATAATTTTTCACCATGTGAAAAGAAGGTCTACGTAGGCTCAGATTTATCTTCCTGTTCCTGGAGCTCAAGCCCAGGCAACCTCTGATGCAAAGCAAGAGGAAAGTGCGTGACATGAGGCTGGGCAAGGACTAGAAGGAGATGCAGGGATCTTGGTTGGGGACTGGAATAGTAACCCAGTGTCTGGATAGCCTCAGGGACTTTTGCAGCAGGCTCAGGGTGGTGTGTTCCAGAAAAAACAGACTATCTGATGGCAACAGTTCTGGGATAGGGATCCCACAGCCAGCTGAAAACACAGGAAGGGTTTTGGGTTAGCATTTTGGACTGGAATTACACCAGTACTTTGAGACTGCCAGCCCCCATAGGAGTCTTAAGGGATTGTGCATGGTAGGACTTCACTACTTGGTCTGAAGCCCATCAGCTTACAAAAGTGAACACTCGGGCACTGGGTGCAATAGGGACTCAGACACAACAGAGCTCCTTCTAGTCCACACCACAGCAGACTCTACAGGGTCATCTTCCATCCCCTCCAGTCTCAAGGGAGTCACTACATGTGCTGAGCAGCAGCACCCCAGTGCCTGGGGCTGGTCATGGGTATAGCTTTGGGTGCAGCTTTGCTTATCTTTCCATTGGATCCTGCCGTGGTTACACGCCTGCAGGATGAGCAGCTCTGCAGTGCACGGGGGATGCAGCAGCACATGGCTCTCTGGATGCAGACTGGGTAACACCATGACAGCCTCACTGCATTCCCTCTGTGCTGACACCCTGAGACCCCACAGCCACCCTCCAGTGACCCAGAATGACATAAATCAATCGAAATTCAGCCCTTGATGGAAATGGGCTGCTCCCGGTCAAGAGGGTGGGCTCAGTAGCAGGGTGCTCCTGACAAAAGCTGGGATGGTGATGGGGAGGAGATGTAAGGGGAAGCAGAAGCATTCTGCCAGCCCTGTGCGTTCACCAGGTGCTTTCTGGAGGAGAGAGGAGCTTTGGGTTGCAGCTGAGGAAGTCACGCCTCTCTGCAAGCGGCATGGAAACGCCAGCTGCATTCCAGGCTGAGGAGCTGAATGCAGAGTGCCAGTGCTATGCCGCAAGGAACCAGCTGGCCGTGAAGGGCACGCAGCAAAGGCGGGCTGCTGGGATTCCCCAGGAAATGCCTCTCCTGCCTCCTTGGGCACTCGGCATGCTGCTGTGGACAGCCTTCTCCCGCGGTGGAAACTTCCCCAAAAATGTTCCCCAGAAGCCGGGGACCCAGAGCTGGAGGGGTGATTCAGCCAGGGGGTGTTGCTGCCCAGGCCATGCTGCCTGTCCCACAGGTGAACACCTCTAGCACAGAACCATTTCTCTCCTTTCCCAAGCATCTGGGCTGTAGGAGGTGACCAGCAGCACCAGCTCGACATAGCCCTGAGCTGCTCCTGAGGGACTGGAAGTCTCACCTCATGATGGCTGCCGAGTCCATGGTTCCCCTTCACAGCCTTATGTGTTCTGTGCAGCAGCTGCCCACGAGTGGGTGTTTGCTGCTGCAGGAATAGGGAGCCTGTGGTGCAGGGCAGTGTGAGGGTGAGAGCCTGCAAGTGTAACCCAGAATTCCCAGATATGTGGATGCTTGTGCTTGGGTTCCTGGATTACACGTGCACCTGTGTGATGTGACCGATTCAGTGCACACTGTCACTGTGCATGTAAAACCACAGAATTATAGAACAGTTTGGGTTGGGAAGGGCCTTCAAAGGTCACCTCTGGTTCCCTGCCCCTGAGGTGCTCTCCCTCCCAGCAGGGCTCAGCTTGGACATGCTACATTATGCTCAGTGTCTCTGAACTGCGATTTCAGCACCAGATTTGATGGACCAAGCTCCACAGCTTTTGAGCCTGTGGCTCAGCATGCTTTTAACATCCTCTCCATGGCACAGCTCTGCTACTACCAAAACAACACCAGGACCTTCCTGAAGTGAGCACCTATGGCACCCAAGGTGCAGCATGTCAAGGCCATGCAGCAGCCTGTCCCAAGGCCTGGGGTGGCAGGAGTGCCTAGGGAGAGCTGGGCTTCTCCCAGACACTGTGTGCCAGCCTCCCAGTCTGCAGCCCAGGATACTGAGGGTGAAGCTCCTGGAGAGAAGAGACACACAAGTACTTTCTGCTTCCCTTTTGCCAGTGTCAGATAGTTGCTTGGGGTTGATGCTGGCAAGCCTTTGCATTGCAGGTGCCCTTAAGGGACCTCGGGGTCCATCTGGCCTTAGGAAGGTGTTGCCAACCTGACAGAACCGGCTCACAGCAAAAACCCCATCATCTTTTAATTAGTTTCCCACTTCCTGCCATCCCTTCTGTGTGCATGTGTTTGGAGGTGAAAATGTGTGCCCAGGACACTGCTTGCACCTCAGATTTTAGATGTTTGTAAGGGAATGTAGGCTGCAATTTTGGCCAGAGAACTCTATTTCAAACTTGTGTTTCATTTCCCAAAGCCTTCCCAGTTAAGCATTGCCTGACCTGCTACTGACATGCAGGGCATGCCAGGCACGAATGTGGCAGCTACTGCAGCTGTAGCACAGTATGTGGATGTCTTGTCCTCCTGCAGCAGGGAAAGAGGAGGATGGGATGTAAGTCTGTGCACTAGGACTTCACCAGGAGAGCGACAAGAAATACCCTCTCCTAGAATCAGCAGCCTGGCATGGCTGCAGCACAAACTCCAGCACTTCTGCTGCAGTGACCCACTTTACCAGCCTGAGGTGATAAGGGCACCATGGACGACTCCACAGAATCACTCTTTGGTAGGATAAAATCCATTTTCTCCTTCAATTCCACAACACTTTCAGTGTGACTGCAGTTACAAGATCAGGATTTGGTTATGCTGTGACATCATTGATTCTTGCAGGCTCAGAAAGGATGTGGGAAATACTGAATTTCATGTCTATAAAAGTCAAGAGCAGCAAAGGAGGAGGAAGGAAATGGGGCTCCTAAGATAGCCCTAGGTAAGGCAGAACACCACTGCAGCAGCTGCAGCCCTGCTAACAAACCAGGTGGTTCTTAAGGTTGACAGGAAGATGGTGCAGGAGATGCAGCACCACCTGGTTGTGGTGGGTGCTGGGGCTGCTGCAAATACCCTGAGAACAGAGTCATTTCCCTGTGGAACACAGGAGGAGACAAGCACACCTGAAGTGCCAAGGCATAAGGCATCAGGTCTTTGCTGCTCACTCACCACACGGTGCTGAGAGCCCAACAGATCCCACAGTGGAGATGGATCTCCTTCCAACAGCTCCAAGAGCCACCACTCTGTGGTGCCTCTACAGCAGTCCTTCACCTTCCATGGGAGTGGTGTCAGGGGCTCAGTAAAGACATTACCTGGAAGGGCGGCACCCAGACCTCTGCCCTTTAAGGAGTTGGGCAAAAGTCCATGAGATCAGTGGCTTTTAAGCTAATAATCAAGCCAGAGCAGGTTAATTCCATGAGGCTGCTGCTGGCAAGCTCAGGCTCTGCTTTTGGAGCATCATGCAGGAGCAGCTCAAGCCAGCATTCCTTTCCTCCTCCTCACACCTACTCTCCAACACCAAGAGGAGACATCATCTGCAGCAGCTATTAATAAAGCCACACAACAGCACTCCGGGAAAATGCTTTCCCAGTAACACAGAGCACCCCTTCCCATCCCCACTGGTGCTGCTGGGGCCCAAGTGAAACACACGAATTGTGCAACACTGGCACTCATGCTGCTTTCAGCTGATGGCATGACCCATCCTCTGGGATTCTATATTTCCTCTCCAGCACCCTACCAGCCTCGTCACAAGGACCCTGAAGCACTGGGCCTGAAGAACTGGGGAGTTCCAGCTCTCCCCACTGCTCAGATGCAGGGATGTTAGGAGCACCAGTAGCACCTCTGCATCCAGAAATGGAAACAATTTTGAGAAGGCACCAAGCTGCTCTGCTACAGTGGAATGCAGGCAGGGCCTGGGATGAGCAGAACCTGCCCTACTGGCAGTGATGGAAGAAAGGGGCCTATGCACCCTTCTGATGGCTGAACTCCTGGCAGCAGGGGCAGATGCCCAAGACCTTGGCTCACAGATCCCTTTGCAATAAGCCCTGCTTTAAGCTTCCTGGCTGAAAGCAGCATTTACTGAACCAAAGGCTTAAAGTCTGCACTCTTGCTGTAGCTGTCAGTGATTTGGGGGAGAAGAGGACGACAGCTGGGAGTACCATCAGCCTCAAAAGGCTCCCCATTCCTTCTGCCTCTCAGTCCTCACCTTTATATCTGGCACTTTCCAATGCAAAAGCAGCTGCTGGCACTTGGCAAAGATGAGTAGGAGCCACATTAAGCCATAGGCACCACATATGAGATTTTGGACTGGATATGGAAGAAAACCCCTTGTCTGCTAATGATGCCCCCCCGACGTTCACATCCCTTTTTCTCCTAAGATAAGCTGTTCATTGAAGAGAAGGGAAATGAGGCTCTGCTCACAGCAGTTGTTCCCCCTCCCTCAGGCAGACACTTAAGTGGGAAGCTTCTCATTGGGACACAGCCATTCCCCACTACATCTTCACTAATCTATACCTATGTGACAGCCATTTCCTGCTACCCATCCATCAGCATCACTGTGCTTCTACCCCTCCTCCCTCTCTCCCCAAAAGCAGGCAGCTACTGGTCCTCCACTTCCCTTCACAGTGACAGGCAGCCCTACCTGCTGGTGAAATTCATCTGTGTTGGGCTGCTCCTGCTGCTCACAGGGTGAAAACCTGCTTGTATCAGTATCCTGTTGCACTTTTGCCTCAGCTACCATTTATGATCTCTATTTAGGTCAATGCTGTATCTAAAATAACGATGCTTTGGCCAAGAGCTCTCAACATCACTCTAACACTGAAGTCTGAAATGTCTTTATGAATTGAATTTTCTAGGCCCACCACTGCTTGTGAAATACAACCAGTTTATGAGACTTACTCACCTCAAGACAAAGTCCTGCTGCAAGGACTTACATGCTGCAACATAGCAACAGTTTTCATTCTTACAACTCATTATATCACTTTCGTTTTGGGTATGAGCCCATAAGAAGACAAGAAAGAATTGCAAGGGAGTGGCAGGAAGAAACAGAGATAAGAACATTCATCCAAAGCAAAGAGGTGGAGAGGGGGACAATCTTGTCTCCTCAGTGCTGAGGACTGGCTTCAGCACTACCCATTGCATAGCCTAATAAGCCTGAGCCCACAAGCAAGGTGAAATTTCTCGAATTTCTAAATCAGAGCAGCATTTTTAATCAGAAGGGTGTCCTGAGTTCTGCAGTAGGAAGGAACTGCTTAGACAAGTGTACATGCTGACTTCTAGAGCTGCAGGGGCAGAACAAACCCCCCTGCCAAAACAGAAAAAAAAAAGGTGCAGCTAACAAGAAACATCAGGTGATTGGATACTCTCTACCCTTTAATGGCTTTAACATAACAGTGCCAACTCCCCATGTTCTCACAAAATCTCTGTGCTGGTCTTGTGGCAAGATTTGCACAGTTCCATAAGTAGCAGGATCTGGTGTTGCAACTGTTGTTTTCCAAGGCTCCATCCCCATATGCTGGTGCTGCGAACAGGCAGCATCATTCTGTCAGAGGGATCTCTGCTGATCCTGGATGGTCACAAGTCAAGTGCTCCAAGGCGGTGGTTGCAGCAATGTTCAGCTGCTAATCCTTTCAGATGGGCAGAGTATATGCTTGGTATCAAGTGTCCAACTGGGTGCACACAGCTGTCCTGGCACTAAAGCATCACAGTTTGCTCTGAGCGAACTCCAGTGCAGTAGTCAGGGCTCCCTGCATGCCTTTGGCATTTCCACTGCCCTTAGCTACGATGGGAGAGCCTCCTGCCTTCCCTTCCATCTCTGTACAGACAGCCGTGGCCCAGTCAGCAGCAGAGAATGTGGGCAGGCAGTTCTGGGGAAGAGACACAGGCAAGTTATTTGTACTGTGGGGCAGTCTAAGAATAAAGAAAGGTAACAGCATCCTCTCCTCATCCAGCATGAGGCAGTCGTGACCATGAGGACCACAAAGGCTGAGCTTACATGTTAATGCTGTGTCTTGCCCCTGACAAGCACAGCCTGAAGGATCCAGGGATATCTGTGCCCAGTAGAAACTGAAAGCACATCTGGTCCCAGTACAGTCATCTCAGGTCCTGCCCCTATGTAATTAACCACCAACACTGGGCAAAACCCTAGGAAAGCCTCAAGCAGGACCTGCTGATCAGCGGGTCCAGTCCCCCTTGGCAGGCAGGTTCCCCTTGTCTCTATCAGGGTTCTGCTTACCTTGGATACCTGACAGGCACAGAGAACCTCACCCGAAGCCTGAGGGCTGAGCAGCAAGACTGATGTGCCAGGAGACTTGTCACACAGCTGGTTCACTACTTTCATTAGGATCTAGGAAAGGCAGGGAGAAGAGAGGTCAGGCAACAGCAAAGGAGACCAGCGTTCAGCAGAAAATGGGCCCAGCAACTCCCTCTTGCTGTTTGCAGCATCTGAGGTACCACTGAGCCAATGAAGAATGTGGATTACTCACAGAGAGGGAATCAGCTGGGACAGTATCAATGATGACAGGCTGGTTGCAGTATTTTGCTAGCAACACTTGTGCTGCCTTCTCAGCCTGGAGGGAGAAAAACACAGCACTTTGAAGGGCACAGGGTGGGTTGGATGGAGATGTATCCATGTAATATATACACAAAGGGAATGCAAGTGCTGCTCTGTTGGATAGATGGGAGATGTTTGATAGCAGAAGTCAAAGTAAGACTAGCAGACTGAAACCTCCATATGGAGACCTGAACAGCTCTCCTTCCCCTCCTTCCCCAAATGCAAGCAGAGACGAACCCCTGTCCGAAGAAGAATAGAGAGTGATTCATTCAGTCCCCAGCCTCTCTCCTGGACCATATGTCTCAGGAAGGCTTCTGTGGCAAGATGCTCCTGCTTTAAGAAAGGGATAGTTCTTCCTGAGATCTCCAAGTTACCAGTATTTCTAATCTGCTTTTAATGTAAATTGGCAGAACACAAACACATGTGGGATCACCGCAATATCCATGTAGCTGGAACAAAGAATCTGTCCTAACACTGTCTGACTGTATAACTTTGGTAAGCCCACTGTGAGGACCATCTCATCCCCTCCATGCAAAAACAAGGAGGTGATGCCCAGTGCCTACTGCTGTTGGCCAAAATGCTGGGATGGCGCTCTCTGTTCTCACAGGCAGGGAGACATGGAAATTCTTCAGGTCCTAAAAGCCCAGCCAGTCAGTCTCTGCATTTTAAACAATGGCCCCATAAACAATGGCCAGTGAAATCAACCCAACACAGGGCTTGTGTTGCAGTGCACATGACTGTACAGGCTTTCTTCTGCCTTAGTGACTGAGTGGCTGTGAAGTGTGACAAAGACACCAGCTCCACTGGTGTGTGCTATCTGCTGGCTGCAAGTCAGTGTGCTGCTGCCTCAGTACCTGCTGCAGCTCCAGTTTCTTGATAGCTGTGTTGGCTGCTCTCTGTAGGGCTTTCAGGATGGTCTGTAGTTCTTTTCTTTGCCACTGGGGCATTGCAGTGCTGGACACCACCTGCAAGACAATCTGCTCTGTAAGAACATTAAACTGTACCCCGAGACATAAAGTGCTAGTTCTCTGGGAGGCCAGGCTGGAGCACGGCCTCTTCCCAGACCCTGCTTTAACCCATGTGATCAGGACAGCCAGTCACTGTGCTGCTGTGCTGAGCAGCTTTCTCTTTCCAGCTGGCCATCTGCAACACAGCCACCTGGACGCTGGCAAAAATCCTCATGACCAAAGAGGCAACAGCAGGTAGCAACTTGCCCTTGCTATTGACCATGGTAAGATGTGAACCTGACAGGGAAAAAGTCATGTGTCTTGTGCCCACGCTGGGCTCTTTCTGTACAGGAGTGTAATCCTTACTTTGGTCAACTGGCCCACTTCTTTGGAGAGGTTCTGCATCTCAGGAATAGAGGTGATCCTCTGCTTCATCCGTAGGGACACAGAGTCCACTTCCATAGCCAAGCACTGGCCTACTTCCCGGGCCTGCAGGGATGGAAGGAATGCATGCTTCAAATGCAGCAACAGAAACAGCCCACAGGGACGGGAAAAGCAGGGAGACAGCAGGGTCATGAACACGAAGTGCTGCTCAGAATCCAATAAGAAGACACCTACAGATGGTTTAGGAATGACTGTTCCTGCAAGACTCTGAAATACAACACTCCTCTCTAGATTTGCAACCAACACTAGATGGTCACACTCAGGCAGAACAAGCTGTTGAGCTTTATGTGGTATTTATGGTCAAAATTCATGTTTCCTCAAAAATTTGCACCAAAATCATCAGGATTTCATTGAGGAAAAACTGGGGAGCTCTGTGGAACATCTTAGAAATGTTTTTTCCATTAGCAAATGCAAACTTGAAACTGCTGACTGAAGAAAGAAGAGAAAGACACTAAAAGAAACCTCAGCAGCCGTTCAAGCATATTTCCTGAGCTTACCTATGCTGATATATTTCTTATTGTTTTCACCAACAATGCTACTGTTAATAATTTTTTTTAAAAGCTATTGCAAGCTTTTTTCACCTGTGCCAATCCTTATGGTTTGGAGCATTTCCTTCCTGCCAGATCTCTGTCACCAGGATGGTCCTGCAAGACTTTAGCCCAGGACAGCAGAGGACTGCTCTGCCTAGCTGGGATACACAACCCTTGTTTTGAGTAATTTTCTCATGCCTGCAGTCTCCCTTGTCTCATTAACACTTGCACAGAGCTCCTCTCGGGGGCTCTCCAGGTCAGCACTTCCAGCAAAGCATGCAGATGTGCCCTGCAGCTTTTTGTTCTTCTGCATGAAGAAAAGCCTCTCTGGGATACAGATGCACAAGGGATGGCCAGCCAAAAAGTAACAGATTTGCAGGAGTGGGCTCTGCCTTTAGTCTTTCCAATTCCAGTGACTATGAGTCACTCTCCTCTGACAGCAGCCTTAAAGGAAGAGGGAAGGCTTATGGGGCACCTGACACTTCCAAATACTCAAAGGACAAAGTGATCTCACAAACACAATAGTAGGTTGCTTACTTTTTATACAGAACCAGCCAGACCAGAATCACAGTTTAGCAGGAAAAAGACTACAGAAAGGAAGCAAAAGGGCTGTAAGAATGAGGCCAAAACCCTGTAATCACAAAGTGCAAATCCAGCTGTGATAGACAGGAGGCGAAATCAATGCACAAAGAATTACACCTTAAAATACCTACTGGGGGATCGAAATTTATAGACTAGAGGCTTCCTGATATTTTGTGCAAGTTTTTGTCTTGGAAAAGGGGGTCTGAAGGGAGAAATGAAGGTCAAGGAGACAGAGAACCAGGATGGGAGGGAAAGGAAGTGAATAGTGACATACAGTAGCAGAGCTGAGTCCAAGGTTGAAGCAGGAAGCCAGATGAGGCACAGCAAGGAGCCTCCAAACAAAGCAGTGGGGAGCTAATTGTCTATGAGGAACCTACAAAGTTTGGTCCTTCTGGCACTGCCTTGACGTGGCAGAAATCTCCGTTTCCTCTTTCTTACCTCTTTGGCTCGTCCCCCCGTCACTGCAATGACTCGGCTAATCCCTCTGACAAGCTGACGCTCGCTGATGATGGCCAGATCTTCCACAGATCCTGTTTGGAGAAGATGCCTAAAATGTCAGCAGAGAACAGGAGAGAAAGCAGGTTGCGCTTTGCAAACAGAAGTCAGGAACCTTGCTTTCTTTTTCAAAAACTCTTAAGTCCAGCAGCCCTTTCCTAATCCTAACCCCAGTACCTTGAATCCTTTCCCATCCCTAAAATCCTGAAGGTAGCCTGGCAGGCAAGAGACAGCAGAGTTGAGGCTACTCCAGAGGAACCTCTGTGCTACCTGCCCAGCAGGCTCCAGTCAAACGGTGCAGCCAAGTTCTGTCCTCCTTTCCTCTCCTTCAGCAGTGAGATGAATTGGCATTTTTCTCTTCTACTCAGCTGCTACTCCACCACTCTCTTGTCAGGCCAGCTCACTGCCTGGCCAGTAGACTCCAGACAAAGGATAGTTGTGCAGTCTCAGGACACTGACAAGCTCCCTTTTCCTTCTTGTTTAGTCAGCGCTGGATATGAAAACTACGGTGTCTCGGGTTCTGTTACCACAAGTTATCATTCCAGACATCTTCCTAAGAACTGATCATCTCTTCTCCCATGCAGTTTCTTGTCCCTCTACTCCCACAAGATGATCTCATGGCTACAAAATTGCTTATTTTCATCTCTATCTGCTCTAAGGCCAGTTTGTTCCTTTTTTCTTTTTTTTTTGGCGTCAGCACTGTCCCAAGATTGATTAACCTTTCTTCTACTCTCATTACTGCTAAAAGCAGAAGAGGGTGAAGATAATTAATTAAAATAATCAGAGCAGTCTCAAGTTCTCACAGCTGAACTGGAGTCTCCAGCCAGGTCCCCAGCCCTTCTGCCACCCCAAAGGCAAAGCACCACAACCCTGGTGTGACAGGTCACACACACCTTTCCCATACTTTGCTGCTGCCCTGTGACTTCCAGGTTGGTTTCAGACTATGAAGTAAGGAAAGATGCTGTGCATTTCATTAAAGTTTGCTCACCCTGGAACTTCCAAAGCTTTGTCACTAGCCCATCCTGCCCTTAGAATATTTTTCCAGTGAGGAAACTTAGTTTCACAGGGACAGGGAGGTGAGCTTGTAGAGATGTTTGTGCCTCAGCCACCAGTGCCCGCAAACACGCCTTCTGGCTGCAAGTAAAAGTCACTTACGTCCCACAGCAGAGCTCCACAGAGGTCTGCATTGCAGCCTCGGAGTCACAGGTCAGCACATTCTCCACAGGGACCCCCAGGGACACTATCCTCACCGGATCTGGATACCCCTGACAGAGGAGACAGGGATCAGCAGCTAACAACATGGTTGTTCAGGGGCACCTTCAGACTAACTACATGGCTTCAGGTATCTGCCTCATTTCTCCCCTATTCAGCAGCCCCTGAGTCAGGGGGCCCTGCTTCTGCCCCACAACCAGCCACCAATGGGGAGAAAGAAACAACTGGTGACACAAGAGGCTTTTGTTCCACAGGCATAAACAAACCTGTGCATCACCAGTCTCCATGTTTTACAACAGTGTTCTGAGATCTCATCTCTGTCCTATTTTCCCTTCTGAGTTTTGGGAGACAATTCCCTTGCAGAAACATGTTGTGTCAACACCTCATGTCCCAGATGATTCCTGCTGAAGGAGAAGGCTCATGAAGATGTGTGCTGCCATCCTGTCCTACCTCATCCACTGCACGGAGACCCTGAACTCTTCTTGCCAGTGTGAGGGGGACTTCAGCCATATGCACCACCTCATTTTTTTGGATCAGATCCTGGACCACTTGCTCCACTTGCTGCAGCTGCTCCACAGTCACATGGCCCTGAGGAAGCAAATCAGCCACATTTAGGAGAAGCTTCCTGAGAGGTACAGAACGAAGGAGGGAGAACTGGGGCATAGCCACCACATGACTCAGCTTGGGCACACCGCTCTTCCCCTGCATATCATCTTCTCTGCTTGTAAAAGGGAACTGTGAACATCACGGCCCTCCCACTTTCTCCTCCCATGAGAGATAAGGATTTTTGATGCAAGAGCATCAGCTAGTCTTCAAAACAGACACTGGAATGAGTGACAGGTTACCAGGGCCAGCACTCAGCCTGACCCAAAGCTTCACAAATACTCTCACCTGAATGTCCAGTACAGGCATGAGATATGTGCCACAGCCAAGCACCATCTCTTAAAGACTCCTTTACACTATTATGTGTCAGTCAGTGCAAAATGGACACAGTCACATCCAGAAGACTAAGCTTCATTACTCAGATAAAATGTGACCTGTCTCTGAAGCAGAGATTATGGGAAGAGGGGAAAAATCCCTGGAGAGAAGAGCCCTACTGGAATGTTGGTACTGCTGAGAGCCAGGAAACTGGATTTCAGGGTCACCTTGGTATCGAAGTCGAAGCGCAGCTGCTGTGCTGTGACATGGGAGCCCCGCTGCTCGGTGTGGTCCCCCAGGACACGTCGGAGCGCGAAGTTCAGCAGGTGGGTGGCAGTGTGGTTGGTCATGCAGGCCAGGCGCTGTGCCTGAAAGCACACACCGGTTAGCAGGGAGTGCTGCTTCTCCACAGCTCAGGGGAGCAGGGGATGGCACGAAGAGATAAGGAAAAGGCTGCATTTGAGGCAATAGAAGATGGAAGAAGAACAATGAGTAGTATAACTGTCTAATGAGTTATGTGACAGGGCAGATCTAAGTCCTTTTTCCATGGGATCATCTTCATAAAACAGTAAAGGGTAGATACTTTTGGACAGAGCAGTGGCTCACAAAGATTACAGAGTCAGTTGTGATATCTCCTTTCCACTGCACACTATGATGAAGAACAGTTTCAAGAATACAAGGGACAAAGATCTGCTGTGCCCAGGTTACTCAGGACATCCCAAGGAAAAAGTTAAGAGCACTCAGTTATCACCTCATCCACAAAGAGCTGCACTTGGTCGCCAGCACGCAGGGTTTCCACAGCAGTGACCTCATGGACCACGTAGCCACCACAGAGATGAACTGACTCTACAGGGAAGAGTACATCCTGAGCAAAGAGACAGAAAAATGAGTTAGGACACAGGGAAGATCCAAATACCTGTGCCATGTACCTGCTTGACCCAACTGGGAAATTCCCACCAATCCCTAAAAGACAGGGATGAGGTGGGAAAAGCAGAGAGAAGCTTACTGCAAACACAGCCAAAGTGTCTCAGACCTTGCTGTACCCAACCACTCACTACATTGTATGTTGCTGCCAGCTTGCAGTGAAGGGGCAGTAACACCATCCATGCTGACAAATTTTCTTAACAAGTATGCTCATCCATGAGAAAATGAACAGCATCTCCAAGGCACCTGTTTCTGGCATCCAAGGTACCACTTCTGCCACACTGGGATGAACAGGGGATGCCTGGACAAAACTGATCCACCACTTTAGCTTGGCGAGAAGTGCTGAGCAAGGCACTGTAACACTCGGCAAGGCTAAAAGGCCATGGGGTGACTACCAAGAGCTGGAAATGGGGAAAGGAGAGAAGGCTGCACCCTGTGTAACTTCCCAGGACAGGGTCAAAGCTCTCCCTTTGGCAAGGCTGAAGGAACATGCTGCAGAAGTGGATGTCCTCCCTGATGCTCTTGGGAGGAATAAGAGTTTTTGCACCGGGTCTCAGGTTGGGCAGCACCTGCAGCTGTCCAGGACTGACCAGAGAGAAGTTAACTCAGTTCACAGACTCTCTGATCAATGATTGCCTTCTCTCCATTACAACCCCAGCTGGCAAAAACACAGCACAATGAAGGAAGACCTGAGAAAACTTTCGTCTTCCTCAGCAAGATGAAATTGCAAAGGGCTGTGAGAGACAACCAGAGCAGCAAGAATGACCTTGTGAAGTTACTGCTGATTCTGCCTTACCCCACCAACTCTGATGCCAAGCCAAGGGAACTGTCAAGAGTCAGCAACTTACAAATTAACACAGTAGAACAACCCATCACTTGGGGAATTCTACCTAGGCAGCAAAGGGCCTTACCTGCTGTCCTAAACGTATCAGGTAGCCTTGGTCAGAGTCTTGCCCTCCCTGCTCTGCATAGAAGTTTGTCCTGTCCAAGATGACACCGCAGCGTTGCCCTGCCCCAACCTCCTTATGCAGAGACTGATCTCTGTACAGCATCAGGACAGTGGCCTGGCATGGACTGAACTCTGTCAGGGGGAGGAAGACAGCAGCAGTTAGTGCATACAGCCTGTCAGATTGCAATGGGAAAGGAGGGATCATTTCACCATGCCAACCCTGCCAGGGCTATACTGAAAGCTGGCACTTTGCCTTGGTAGGAGAATAGCTACTGGCAGAAAGGACAAAGGACTGGAACTAAGTCACCCCTCACTTACCTAATGACAGAACTGCTGAGCAGCAGCTAAGCAGGCAGGGACACCCAATCTGGCTCCACATGAGCCTGGTGGAAGAAAATGTGGCACAGACACATCTGCATCTTGCTACACTGCAAGCTTGGCAAACCTGACTGACTTTTCAGAAGATGTTGTGGGTAGAGGACAGCAGGGATGTCACCTTCCTGGATGCAGAAAGCTTCTAATGTGCTCTCCTGTAGGCTCCTTGAACCCAAACTTGGGCACTATGGACAGGTGGACCATAAGGTGGGTGTGTGACTGGCGGGGCAGGGGGCCCCAGCGAGAGTTGCTCAGTAGCTCAATGTTCAACTGATATTCAGCTACCGGTAGAGCTACTTCATGGCTGATATAAGGGACAACATCACTTAACATCGATCAATGACTATCCATGACAAAATGGGATGTACCCATATCCCATTTAATTGGCAGGGACTGGCTGATACACTGAAGAACTGGACTGTTTTTTGAAGGCATCTGAGCAGTCTACAGAAATGAACTGACAGAAATCTTAGGTTCTCAGGAGCAGGCTGAACACAAGCCAGCAGGGTGCCCTTACAGCAAGGAAGGCTGCCTGCTTGCTGTGCTGTATGGACACAAACATAGCCAGCAGGTCAAAGAAATAGGTTATTCATCCTTCTTTAGCGCTGGGGAGACTGCATCTACAGAATAGGAAATTCTGGCTGTAAGTAAAGAAAAAAACCTTTACACACTAAGAGTGATAAAGAGCAGGGAACAGATAGGGTGTGAGATTTTTGTCCCTCAAGATACAGAAAACTTAAATGGACAAGGCTCTGAGCAATTTGATTCAACTGTGAAACTGATGTTACTTTTAACAAGAAATTGGACATCCAGAGATCCCCTTCAACCCAAATTATTCCAAGATTCAGAAGCTGAGAAGGTGGGACAGTTCTAGCTTAGAGATTTCAACCAATGTCAGTGCTAGGCTTTTTTTCCTCTGTTGTACTCTTGCTGTAGTATATATAGCTGGAATTGCCACACTTTCTGCTTAGCGTGGGCTGCCACCAGCACACTGGGTAAAAGGGAGTTGGCTGTACACAGCCGTGTCTAATTGTCTGTGACAGCCACACCAGCTCTTGCTCCCTGTGGCTTATCTTCATGCCTTCCGTAGAGCATCGGCAACCTCAGAGTTGCCCTACATGACAAAAAGCCTGCGCTGGCACCTAGTGGTCTGCCACGAAACAGCAAGGGCACGGTTTCACAAAACCACCTAAAACCTTTGCGTAATTATCCTTCTTTCTCCCGAGCACACACACCCAGAAGCCTAATTGTTGGAGACAGACTTATCTCTAGAAGAGATCAACAGTCCCTGTTTCACCACTGCACCCAGTGGTGCAAACCCAGAGCTCAGCCTTGCTACCAGCCCAGAGCCTTCCTAGGGACATACCAACAGCACTAAGAAAAGCACCCAGTTTGGGATGAGGTACAGGGATAAGGAAAAGATGTGGCAGCAAGCTGGACAGGTTTGGACCACGAAGCACACGCCGTGCATGCATGGGGTTAGGCAGCAAAAGCAGTCATGTGAGGACTCCAGCAGAGCTTGCTTTGCAGGTGGGCCAGGACTCACCGTACTGCCCGTGCTGCCCCAGCGTGTAGGAGTACTTCGGAGAGTCATCAGTAACAGGCACGTTGCTGCTCTGCAGCCAAGCCAGTGAGTGCACATCCAGCTGGGTGTTTGTGTTCCCTGGCTGTCCTGCCTGTGGGCCACCAGCCTTCCGCTGCAGCAGAGCAAAGGCACAGTTAATGGGAGATCCTTGGGGCAAGCAAACAGGTAACTGGAGCTGTAAGGCTAGGGACAACTTCTTCCACCTTCATGGAAAAGACTTGTTCAGATCCAGCCTGATGTAGGCTACTGCTAACTAACCCCATCCCTTCAAACCTCACAAGCACTGAATAACCACTCTGTGCTAGCCCTGAGCCAGGCCATACCAACTGTTAATACATCCCTCCTGGCACGGCCTGCTGTGTAGCTGTGAAGCTTCCAGGCCATTAAAGCTCAGGAGAGCAAGGCCTCAAACGAATTACTGCAGTGGGGGGTGGTGGTGGTGGATGGGCAGTGCAAGTATTTCAGCATTACAGAGATCAAGGAGATTTTGTAAACTCTTCATAAATAATTTGCTGCTTGAGCTGTCTAAGCTGGTTCTACTTTGTGTGAGAAGTTAGACTACATAACTAATAGAGGACTGTCTTAACCTATATAAATCTTTTATAACGTTCACTCCTGGAACAGTCAGCATCATACAATACCTGAAGAAAAATCATCAACCAATATTTCAGTTCCACAGTTGGAAACAAGGGGATTGTGATGACACTGCTATTTCAGACTCAGTTCCCCTTCAGGGAAAAGGCATGTCACCCTGTGGTGCTCTGAAGCGCCTCAGCAGTGAAAGGGATCCTGCTTCCATGTTCACAGGAGACAGGTAAGGAAGGCTTTGAATTATTCTGAAAAGGCAGGTCTCCCTCTTACCTTTGCATCTTCCAGAACAAGTTCGTTAAAAGCAGCTGAATCCAAACTGATTCCCTTCTCTTCAAGCATCAAGTCAATCAGATCCAGAGGGAATCCCAAACTCCCATAGAGAGACCAGGCTACTTCAACTGTAAGACAAAAAGGACAGGAACTCTGTGTGAACACAGAAAGCAAAGGTATCTCAAGATTTGTCTGCATGGGACCAATCTAGTTGTGCTTTGGTAACTGGATCCACTTGTATTGTGTGCAGCTGTACAGTTAATGGGGAAGAGAAGCTGTGGAATTCTTCTTGCATGGGACTGAGTATTAATAATGCTCCACAGCCCCATCCCTGCTAAAATTCAGTGCAGCACATCTAGACAGGCAGCTGCACTGGTTGGGTCCTGTGCTACCCCTCTCAGCTGTGTCTTACAAGGACCTCGATGCTCAGTCAATAAAACAGCAATGGAATGTTTCTAACTTGCCTGGTGCCTACTGCGTTGTGAGGACGAAGTACTAGAAAACAACGGCAATCTGGAGAAAGGAACGTCTGCTCCTCTCTCTGGGGCTAGACAGTCACAGAAAAGGCAGGGGAGACAAACATCCACCAGTTTTGACTGCAATGCTTGTGAGGACCTGGAGCAAACTGTCTCTAAGTGCAGCTTGTCAGAGGAGGGACACTCACCTGGGAAATTTGTGGAGGGTCCCATCTGCTGCACTGTCCGCTCGATGATGTGCCTCCCACGCTCCAGGGAGGACAGAAACGCAGCCTCGTTCTCATTGATGATATCACTGATCTGCCCAGGGATCAGAAGAAGGGTTAACCACAACCCTCCCTTTCAGGGAGTTCCTCAGCTCAGCTCAGCCCTGCTCAGTCAGCCCAAAGCATATCAACCACCCTTTTTGTTCTGCACGTATCCATCATAACATGGCTCCATGCATTATTGAACAGTGCCAGTCACTGTGCTTCCTGTCACCTTTCGTGTCAAGGAAATACTGACCACCCACATGGGGAAAGCTTTAGGTTGACAAATGTTCCCTATTGGGCATTCATATCTGCGACCCAATTACAGCTATGTCTGGAACAGCCAGAGAAGCTGCTGTCAGTGGAAGCAAGCTGGGAGCTTAGCCTTAAATCATCACTCCACTTTAGACAAAGGGTACCCGGGTGAGGACAGGCTGTACTTGCACTCAACCAAAAAAGTTACTGTAGCTTTTTTAGAGCAACAGCTGCCTTACACAGGACATGCAGTCCCTGGTAAGGACCCAGTGGAGCTCCCACGTGGAAATCTGCCACAGATACTTCTTATGCTCAGCCCACATATCTCAGCCCACCCACGAGAACATGGTTACGGATGAGGCTACACAAACTCCTCCAGCTATGTCCCAAGGGCAGGCTGATTTCTGGCCCTGAGAGCAGTGCCTCAGGAGGATAATGAGACAGGGGGATTCCACATTGCTCACCTGGTTGGCATTCTTTGTCAGCTCTGGATAAGCATCTCCCTGTGGAAGTGAGCCTCAGTTAGTGAAAACATCCTCAGCATCTTCCTCAGGGGATCTTGCAGAGTGCCACAAACATTATAGAGGTTACTGGCATATACTGACACATACTTGTGCTGACTGTACCATTGATGACACTAGGCCCACTGCCTCCCATCACTAGGCCCCCCTCCCTCCCATTTAATGCTGGAATGCATAGCATCAGGTACAATTTCCTGGAGCTCCTTCACATCCAAGATTGACTTCTGACAATGCGCAGAAAAGGGAGATGGGGCTAAATAGGAGTGGGATGACCATTTACCCCAAGACAACAATTTTACTCACCAGCACTTCCACTACAGTAGGCACCAGGGAGGCCAGGAGCCCAGGTGGAGCCTGTAGAACTTCGGAGCAAAAGCGTACAGCCCTGCGCAGGATCCGACGCAGCACCAGTCTGCAAACAGGGCAGGATTTCCCAGGCAGCCATGTGAGCATCCCTGCCCAGCTCCCACATTCAACATTCCCCAGCTCCTCTGGTCTGATTCATCAACATGAGCCAGCTGCTCCCAACACTCTACACCCATCCTAGGGGAAGTCTGCAGATTGGAACCACTTCCCGGCTCTCACCTTCCTGCCTCCGCAAAAGCTCATGCACTCCCTGTCTGGGGCCCACACCAGAACCTCTTCCCTGGCTGCTCATATTCCTTTGTAGACCTAACTTCCTCCACCCCATGCCATTTCCTCATGTCCTTACTCTGCTCCAGAGAAGCCTGGGTAGATGCCATCGGTGATGCAGACGCACAGGGTGCGCACGTGATCTGCCACCACGCGGTAGGCCATGTCCACACGCCCAACATCACCATCCCCGACCAAACCTTGGTATCTGGGTGCCCTGCAGCCCTGGAAGAGAAAGTAGGGAGACAAATCAGCAGAAAGCAATGGCTGCAGAAGAAGTTTCAATGCCAGAGGCAGCCAGCCATGCCTGACGTCATGTTTTTCAAGCACCTCTGAACCTTGTGCACCTAAGATGTACTCATTAAATTATTCCACAGCACTGTCGCCCTAGGTTTTCTTGCTTTTGAGTACTTGTAACTTTGCACTGCAGATTCTCATGCAGCTTCATGCAAACAATGTGTATTTTTAGAACGTTAACATATTTCTCCTCTGGGAGGAGAAATGTGATTGATGGTGATGTTCACCATCCAGGTTAAAGAGGTGGCGACCTGTGTAGCCAATCTCTTGACCTTTGTACATATGTATAAAAATGGAGTCAGATGTTGAATAAAGGGTTAGTTCCCTTGAACCGCTGCTGGTGTGGCCTCACCTTTCTGTCCCTGAACTGGGACATCCTAGCTTCAGCTGTCACACAGCACTACAGACCAACACTTCTGTACCTAACACAGGTCAGCCAATGCCTTGGTACTGAGAAATTTAAGACACTTGGAAGGGAAAATGCATCAGCAGTGCTGATATGCCAGTGGGTTTCCAACCTGGAATTCTCCCTTTTTTCTAGAACACTGCATTGGACCTGGCAGGACATAACCTCCTGTCTCAAGATACTGCTCAGGAACATTCAGAGAAGGCTGTACTATGCCACCCAGCAAGCAGTCTGTGTTCAAGGAGGTTTTGTTGAGCTGTGACCTTAAGCAGAAGCACCATCACCTTGTGAATGGCATCCAAGATGGGAGTGAAGAGATCTGTGTCATAGTTGGACCGTTTGTTCTGCAGAACTGTCACCAGCCTTTCCAGACCCATTCCTGTATCCACATGGTGCTGTGGCAAAGAAAGGAGATTTCCCTCCACCTCTCTGTCAGCCAGGCAGGAAAAATAAAAGGCAAAAGAGAAGCAAGGATCAGCCCATGGGCAAAAATAAGGAACAGGTGAATCAAAGAGAATGGGAAAGTGACAGGGGATGGAAACAGTGGGTGACCCAGCATAAGGAAGCACAGGAACAAGAGTGACAGCAGCCTGTAAGGCAGCCAGTATCTGACCATCACATAGTCAGGATAGGCTGCAATGTAACGAAAAAGGCCTCCCCTAACAGGGCCAAAGGCCTTCTCCTCCTCCTCCAGGCTGCTTCAGACCTCAAGAGATCTCTGGAATTCAGCATTAAGGGAGACTAGGCAATGAAGGTTGAAGAGGACAGGGAAATAATGCAAGGGGGACCAAGAGCCATGCTGGGCAAATCTCCATAGCTTTTCTCTTGCTCCTGGTATTGCCACTTTCTGGAACACAGTGATAAGTCTGAGAACAGACACATGACTTTGGAATCAGGCTGCGGGGAAAGGCTCTGGAATTCAAAAGAGATGCTTGGTACCTGCTGTACTGCATGAAGACCAAGTTCCAGATCTCCACTACATCAGGGCTGCCCTGGTTCACCAGTGCTGCAGCATTTCTGCCACCACCCACGTGGTCATAGTGGATCTCTGTGCAGGGGCCGCAGGGACCTGTGCCCCCCATCTCCCAGAAGTTATCCTTCAATGGGAAAGGAAGCACGTGACTGGCAGGAACCCTGGAAAGGCAAACAACAGAGGTGGCAGTGCTGAGGCATACACGCAAACCACACAGTAGCCTGGATCACAGAGAAAGCTGGAAGAAAAGAATCCTTTCTTCCTACTACAGACTCAATACGCAAACACATCAGGATTCCTCTGCTTCTGTCCACCCAGAATTACTCTCCTTAGCAGGATTAAGTGGGCCAAACCAGAGAGGACCTGCCAGCCCAGAATGACTGGCAAACACAGCCTGGCCAAGACAGGCTCTCCACTGGGTCAGTGGAGCACCTTGCTCTTTGGAGCAGAGGCAAGACCTGAACACAGAACTGGCTGCCTTGGGTTTAAAGTCTACATACAGCCTGGAACAAGCTCCCAAAGCACAGCAGTGCTCTCTGCAATGGCTGCACCCTCTCACTGAAGCAGCTATTGCTGGCTTTCAGAGAATGTACTCTCATGATGGAGAGGAGGCAAAGGATTGGAGATCCTGTACACACTTCATCCAGGCCAGCCAGTTTTAGGCACATACCCACCCCCATCAATACTATCTGAGAATGAACCAAAAGTTCAAGAGACCCAGTGTGCTCAGAGCCCATCCGACTTTTAACAGCCCAAAGAAACCAGAAACAAAAGGAGTTTAAAACATAATCTCTGGCCCCTATAGCTGATCAACTAAAGAGCAAATGCAAAACCGTGGAAAGTGAAATGTCAGCACCAGCTGCTCAGAAGCTAATCTCTAACACACTTACCCCAGGTGGAGCCACACGTCCCTGCACTCCTCATCTGCGCTCAGCCCCAGTGAGGGGTCTCCACCAAAATAGGTGACGTAGAGACGATCTCTGGGGATCTCATAGACATCTGTCAAGAGCTCCCAGGCCATGCTACATGCCTCCTCCTGAGCAGGTAGGGAACATAAATGAAGCACAGTAGTTCAGGAAGGGTCTTTATAGTGGGAGTCAAACAACAAAGAAGTCAATTTCAGCTGTTCATCTCCCTTTCTAATTTTCAGGTGTATTGCAAAGAGCAGGATGAAGGTCAGAAGAGTGAGACAGCTCACTGCTGCCAGTGGAAAACTGACATTCCTAAAATGCTGTAAAACCTTCAGCATGGTGTGCATCTATGTGATTACCAGCAAAGTTACATGGATTATTTTCTTTCCAAAGAAAAAAACGTATCCGCCACCTAAAAAACCTAGCATCCTTTATTCTTCTTCCCTTTTCAAACTTTCTAGTAATAAGCATTAAATGAACTGGTAACTTCTTTTCACCATATTAAGTGATCAACACTGGCATCCTCAGAGAACACTTTGACTTTTATGTGTTGGTCACAGCTTTGACAGGCTGAGTGCTTTCAGAGTCTGCAGGACACTTTCAGAGACAGAGCCCATGAGCTGACCACCTCTGTTCCAGGCCACGGAGCTCCCAGGAATGAATCTGAATCTTACCAAAACACCTTCTGCACACAGTCCTACAGCACTACAGTACAGCTCTGAAAGAAAGGCTATGTTTTCCCCTAGAAAGAGCTCACTCCTGTCACCTCACCTTAAAGTAATCCCCAAAGGACCAGTTCCCCAGCATCTCGAAGAACGTGTGAT